>ML110867.1:41873-82647 GCA_003697995.1 Taxidea taxus jeffersonii
TTTCTTTTTTCCTTTCTTTTCTTTTTTTTCTTTTCTTCTTTTCTTTACTTTTCTTTTCTTTTCTTTTCTTTCTTTTTTTTTCTTCTCCTTTCCTTTCTCTTCCCTTCCTGACTCTTCCCTTCCCTTTCCTTCCCTTTCTTGACCATCTGTCTTCTTATCATCATGCCCTTTTCTGGCATTCTCAACATAGAAACATTAGCCTGGAAAAACTCCCTTGTTAGGCACAAATCAACCCCAAATCCTTAAGGCCTAACCACACTCTTTTCACCAAGAACTGACAACTTCAAGGGTCCTTACCAATGGCTTTGAAGGGTATAATTATTAGCTATTCTCATCTAACCTTGTAAAAAAGAAGTAATAACACTTTTTCATCTAAGAGTCCAAAATTCTTACTTAAGTAGAAATATTTTGGACCAATGTCATTTGGTTCATATACTTTAGGTCAATTCTTTCATCTTTAAAAAAAAAAATTCCTGTGTATCTTCTCTTTTTCTTAATCATTAGTTGCAATCTCATTTTTGTCCTTTTTACCACACTTTGTCTCTGCCTTTCCCCCTTTAAAAGAGCTGTAATTAGTAGAAATCTAGAATATGGATCTCTCTCAAGTCAAGCCCTAAAATATCAATTTTAAGCAATAAATCAATAAATTCTCACCTGTGCATCCAGTTTGATTCTACTTATATCACTTCCTGGCTAGAACTGGGGTGATAATCATTCAATCCTTATCTTTGTTCTGTGTGATTCAGATGCCACTAGTTACAACCTTACATTTTAGCAGAGAGATAAAAGAAGACCAACCAATTTATAAGAATTTGGCTGATATTCCAGCTTGATAGGAGTGCCTTATTTTAGACAGGGAATGGATACAGCTTTACTGAAGAAAAATGGGCCATTTTGTCCTAGATCATCTTCTTAGCCATGCCACCACTATGCTAATGTCAGGCCTGTTAACTTTCTATAGTATTTCTTATATCTGTTACTTTGCTGTACTTACATACAATAGGTCTTAGTAAGTCTGCAGCAGTTTAAAGTGTCTTTTTTTTTTTTTTTTTGGTGATTTTAGAAAGAGGATATTGAGAAAATAGATTTTCCATGATGCAACTGTAATACATTAGCAGATAAGAATTGAAGTGGAGAATGAACAAAACTAGATAACTTCTTTTAAAATCCAGATGATAGAATATCCTTATAATTTGTTTTTCCTCAATGACAGAGGGAGTTAGAACATAAATCACTAAGTTGTAAGGACATATCTTTTTGGATTTTCATGCCCAAAGTATTTATATTTATATGTCAATTACTTATAAATCCTTTTTTGCATATGGTGTCTATTCAATTCTTACCTTAAACCCGTGAATGTGGCTGATCCTACCAATCCAGCCTTCAGAGAAAGCATCTTGAGGCTTGGCCAGTGAATATTTGTCTCCAACGTACATCTAGTAAACAGAAAAGCCAGATGCCAAGGTGAGTTTTCTGTATTTCATCCAGTGCTCTTTCAATTTATAACACACTGCTTTCCCCTATGAATGAGGTAGTCAGTCCTATGAATAAGTCATTATGTGTAAAGAATTACACTGATTATTCTTATAACATCACTATGGTAATTTTTAATGTAACCATCCCCAAATTACATTTTAAAATATTTCCTTTTATAGAAAAATTGCATCACAGGAACTGTCTGGTTCAGGCCAGTATACAGAGGATAGCTTCACAGGATAAAAAGGCTTTTACTCAGTTAGGAGGGTGAAGAAGGTGGAAGTTGAGAGATGGACTCTGGTATCACATTACCTTGGAGTCCACCTAAGTTCTTCCAGGTCTTTAAGCTCTACCAATCACTACATGTCTGATTTGAGGCAATCACATAATCCATCTTTGCCATAATTTCCTCAACTAGAAAAAAAGTTCCTATGTCATAAAATTTGTCATGAAGATTAAGCTAGCAAATCTATATAAAGTGTTTAAAACACTGCCTGACACATAATAGATGCTCAAGAAAGCATGTGATTGACAACATAGATGAGACTGATTGTGTGTTTTCAATTAAAAAATTTAAAAAGACTTTCACCCTATTATTTGCTTGTGTTACTGAAACTGAGTTCACATTTGGTTCATTGAGGTCGTAACAGAACTAACTCCTTTATTCTGTTTGTTGCTATTACACAATACATGAATATGTGCTCAATCTTGAAAGGCGGCATTAATCAGAATAGTAATTACCCTGAAACGGCTATAAAAACAAGAGTTCATCTTTATTTTATCAAAGAATAGCACAACTCTCAGACATTTTGAGGTTTGCCTCAACTTCACTGAAGTAACAATATCAGCAATGAAGATACTTTGTATTTTCCTGACCTTTGTCTTCACTGTGTCTTGTGGTCCATCAGGTAATATTTGTTAATATGAAAAAAAAGGGAGGAACAAAATGTTTTTTTATAAATGTTTTGCTCTGGAAAAAAATCAAACAAATTGTTGCTAGGAGATGCCATGTGAACCTATAAAGCAAGTCACTCTATTTTGCATGAAAGAAGAAATGAGTGGAACTGATAGTTGAGAAGATAAGGGGAAAAAAATTCCCTGGGTGTAGAATTAAACCTGTTTGTTATTTTGTTTGATGAGACTATGACTTCTTACATACTTCTTACTGCCTTCTCATTTTAAATGTGATTTAATGAACTGATACTCTAGCTGTTTTCAAAATTAAGCTTTCTACAACTAGTCCAGTAGTTTGTGGGGTGAGAGAGTATTGGAGGTGGACGGTTATTTAGAACACAAAACAGGTAGAGTATTTTTTACACATTTTTTTCCTCTTTACTCTTGAGGAAGCATGCGCAGATTAGATACTTAATGATATTCTATTTTAAAAAGTTAGTGGCCAAGGAACTATTATTCAATAAATAAGTATTTATATTGTCACTATTTGTAGGGGATAAAATGTGAACTTTTTATATAATTGCCTGGACATGATTTTAGAAACAAAATGGTTTAACTATTTAAACAACTTTATATGGTTATCTGTCTATTATCCATCTACCTATCTATGCAAGAGGATTAAATCTGGATTTATGATCATAGATACTTTTTCCTAGTTTCACAGAAAAAAACAAAAGAAGATGCAGAGAAAAAAATAGAATGTTACCTTGTTCGTGGTGCTTGCAAGACTTCATGCAACACTTGGGAGTATATATACAATTACTGCAGTACAGAGCCCTGCTGTGTTGTGCGGGAATACCAAAAGCCAGTTCTTAAACCTGTCAATACTACAGGGGATACAGTGTAAATTATAAGTCTACCATACTACATAACACTAAATTGTAACATTACTATTAATAAAAATTAACTTTCTACTTTTCATCAATCTATTTCCGTGTGGGTGTCCTCTGGCCTTCTGGATTACATGCTTCTATCATGGAGATTAGTGAGTTCAATGTTGGGTTAGGTACGAGAGATGTAAAGAAGAGTGGTAGCTTATTTGTGAAACTGGCAGGAGTTCTCCTCTACCCACATTGCAAACACCTTTCATCTTTAATGCTTCCATTTATCTCCGGCCTGTTTATTTGCCCTGAGCAGTAGCCTCGTTGTTTTCATGTGCTCTTTTAGGCATCATCATCAATCATGGTTTATGCTACCTTTCCATAATTTCAGCAAAATGTGCTTGAGTCTTAGATACAAAGTTATAAACACCTTAGTCACCTAATAGACACTATCGGTGATGTATTTATGAGTAAGAACAATCAAACAAAACTCCGCAGGGAGTAAAATGTGATGAGAATAAAGCAAGTTAAAAACATTTTTTAAGGTTTTTTTTTTTCCTATCATAAAGTATAAAAAATTTGGAGGATCCAAAAACATCCAAAAACAAAAAAAGACCATTTCTAATTCTAAAGCTAAACTTTTATCATAATTAATTCTCAAATAGGCAGTCAATCTAAGGGTCTTCCCTCCAGGTCCTTAAGAATTTTATTTAACTTCTTCATCTTATAATTCAGTATTTAATACTTCTGTCTTTATCCCCATCTTCAATGAACTCATTGTGCTTCCAGTTTTTCACATTCCACATTAATTCTACCATAATATTGCATTAATATTGACATAATTTTCTTATGAATTATGTTTTCTATCCACAAATACTTGATGTGTAGAATTTAAAGTCTCCACTCAGTGTATTTTTTTTAACCTATAGCTACAGCACAGATTTGGAAAATATAAAAATTTTACTGTGAATTCTGATTTAGATAAATGTAAGAAGTTCAGTGAATTTGAGGTTTAAGAAGAAATGATAATTCCAAGTTTTCTTACTTGGATAAATGCTGAACACTGCAATCATTCATTAGGAAATATAGAAAGAGACATAGAATTTTGGAAAGGAACATACATGACATATCAAGTTTATACTTTTTAGCTATATACAGGTGTGAAGCTTAGAAAAGAAAAATGTGCTTCAAATATAGATTTCAGGAGCCATTAACTGAAGCAATGAGATAAAATCACCCAAATTACTACTACAGATTGATGAGAAGGAAAACATGTCCAAAATTCTAAGAAATAACATTTAAGTATGTTAAGAAAAATTAGATTCTATAAAGGAGGATGAGAAGGAGAAGTTAGCCAATGAGACCCCACTCCCATTCTTCATGTCTTCCCAGATAAGTTTCCAGACATATAAGAAAAGAGGCAACCCATTCCTACTATACTGTGTTAATTTTTGACCCATAGGCTCAATGAGCATAATAATATGGTTTTTGTTTTAAATCATCAAGTTTCAGGGTAGTCCGTGGCACAGCAATATTAGCCAGAAGTGTATATAACTTCCAAACTATAGAAATTTTTAAAAAAGAAACAGTACATATGAATCATAGGCAGGACTTCTGAAATGATGGAATAAAGAGATCTAAAATTCTGTCCCTTTCATTGGAGCAGCAAAACAGTGGCAAGAAAGAAATAAACTTTTTAAGAGCTCTCCAAATTAACCACAAACTTGCAAAAATCCAAGGAGCATTTATTTATTTGAAAACAAAACAAAGCAAAACAAAAATGCTGAATCTCAGTAAGAACAGCTAACTCTGGCAGTTTGACTGCCCCATTATTGTCCAACTCTTGGCTCCACAAGTAGCTGTGACAAACAGCAGACTTCCCATCAAGGTAGCTGTGAATATACAAAGAATATCTGTAACTCAATGATAAAAACACACTAACTCTATTATAAAATGGACAACAGAGTTGAATAGACATTTCTCCAAAGAGAATATATGAATGTTCAACAAGCACAGGGAAAAGTATTTAATCTCAATAGCCATCAAGGAAATACAAATCAGCACCACAGTGAGTTACCACTTCCCACCCCCTAACTATAGTAAACATATAAGACACATTAACAAATGTTGGTTATGATATGAAGAAATCGGAACTCTCCTATACTGATAGTGAGAATGTAAACTAGTGCAAATACTTGGGAAAATAGAGTGCCGGCTCCTGAAAAAATTAAGCCTGGGATTTTCATTTGATTCTGCAATCCCACTCGTAGGCATGTATGCAAGAGATTTGAAAAATGTCAACGCAAAACTTGCACCCAAATGGCCATAGCAGCATGATTCATAATAGCCAAAATGACCCAAATGGGAACAACCCAAATGTTTATAAACTGATGGATTGATAAGCATTATGTGGCATACCTATACAATGGAAGACTATTTTGTCAATAAAATGGAATAAAGTACAAACTTGTGCTACAACATGGATAAAAGTCAGCAGACCTTTCTTGAGAAATAAACAAGAGTTTTACAGTAGAATTAAGAGTACAAAAGATAGATATTTGGACCTTCACAACGGAAAACAATTGAGCTACAATTTGTAAATTTGTTGGTAAATGTAAAATATTCTTTTCCTCTGTTTTTAATCTCTGTTAAAGAAAATTTACTGCTTAAAACAAAAGTAATAATATATTGTGCAGTTAACTGCATTGCAGAAAGACATGAATGACAATAGCCCAAACTATGAGAAAGGGAAAATATTAGTATAGGATTTTAAGTGTTACATTATAAGAAAGCTAAAGAGCTATATTATAAATCTTACAGCAAGAATAAAAAAATAAATATATAATCAATGCAGTAGATGAAATGTAATAATAAAAAATGTACAGATAGTAAAGGAAGGAAAAAAGAACAAAGGCAAGGAGAACAAATAGAAAACAAATAAATAGGTGACAGTTTTAAACACAACCATATATAATTTCATTAAGTGTAAATATTAAATGTAAACATACCAATTAAAAGAGAATGTAAGATAGGATATTATATTAATTATTTTTTCTGCATAACAAATTATTCCAAGAGGTCACAGTTTAAAAACCTTTATTATCTCATAGATGCTGTGGGAAGGATTCCAGAAGCAGCTTAGCTTGGTGCTTCTGTCTCAAGGTCTCCATGAGATTGCACTAAAGCAGGTTACTGGAGCTATAGACATCCTTATACTCAACAGGGGTTGAAGAATCGGCTTCTAAGCTTGCTCATTTGATTGTTGCTATCCTTTGTTCTTAAGAGCTCTTGGACATAGAGCTTCAATTCCTTACAAGTTATTAGATAGAGGGTCATGGATTCTAACCACGTGGATTCTATGGCCCCTCCACAGGGATTCTCATAGCATGGCACCTTGCTTCCCCCATTACAAGTGATGAGAAAGAAAGACAGAGAAAGAGGGAAGGAACAAGAGACAGAGAGAAGAACACACACAAAAACAAAGAGACACGGACAAAAAGAGAGCCCAAGACTATAACTACAGTACTTTTAAGTGCTTATAATAAAAAAATAAAAGGGGCACCTGGGTGGCTAGGTCAGTCGAGCACCTGAGTCTTGGTTTCTTCCTCCCACCCCCTTGCATGCATACACAAATGTGCACACTCTCTCTTTTCTCAAATAAATAAGATTTTTAAAAAATATAAGAAATGTTTCAAACCAATGATTTAAGCTTCTACTTTAAGAACTTAAAAAAAAGAAATTAGAAAAAGAAGGGTAAATTAAACCTCATTTTATAAACTATATATCTCAATGAAACCCT
Organism: Taxidea taxus jeffersonii; assembly: GCA_003697995.1. Classification (NCBI taxonomy): domain Eukaryota; kingdom Metazoa; phylum Chordata; class Mammalia; order Carnivora; family Mustelidae; genus Taxidea; species Taxidea taxus. The sequence continues at coordinate 48,924 of ML110867.1, forward strand.
TATTTTTACTCAGAAGAAGAATGGAAATAATAAAATAAGATAAACAATTAATTAAATATAAAATGGAAAAATAGGAAAAAATCAATAAAAACAAAAGCTTTTTTTAAGAAAAGGTAGAAATTTTTTTTAAAAAGGTAGAAAATTGATTTTCAGAAATATCTAGTCAGATTGATTAAAAAAAGAGAAAAAAAGAAAGCACAAATGACCAATATCAGGAATGAATAAGAGAAATCACAACAGATATAAAAAACATTAAAAAAGCAGTAAGAGAATATAGTAAACAATGTTATACTATACTTTGATAACTGTTATGAAAAGGAAAAATTCCTTAAATGATGTAAAATGCCATGATTCACTCAAGAAAAAAATTTGCAACTTGTATAATTTTATATCCATTTTTAATAATGTCTATTTACAAATCTTCCCACATAGAAAATACCAGGCATAGATGGCTTTACTGTTGAATTTTTCAAAATATTTAATAATGAAAGTATACTTATTATACACAGATCTCTTTGTACAATAGGACAGGAAAGAACATTTTCCAAATGATATTAGGAGGCCCGCATTACTCATACAAAACTCAAAAAAAAAAGAAATTTCAAGGAGAGGCATCTGGGTGGCTCAGTCAGTAAATGACCTTGCGGCTGAGGTCATGATCTCCAGGTCCTGGGATGGAGCCCATGTCAAGCTCCTAGCTCAGCAGGGAGTCTGCTTCTCTCTCACCTTCTCCCTCTCCCCGTGCTTCTGCTCTTTCTCTCAAATAAATAAATAAAATCTTAAAAAAAAAAAAAGAATTGAATGAACGTCGTCTAGGATCAGGAACAAAGTAAGCATAGTCAATTTCACCACCTCAATTCCAAATTGTAAGAGAATTTTAGAAAGTACAATAGGAAAAATAAATGAAGGCAAATAGATTGTAAATTAAAGACAAACATTTTTATTTGACAACATGATTGCCTCTAATGTAAATCTAAGGAATCTAAAAATGAAGGTAAGAGAAATAATAACTGAATTTAGCAAGGTTATTGATACAAGAAAAATATAAAAACCAATTAAATTTCTAAACTAGTAATAAATACTTGGGTGATAAAAAGGTAAAGATACTATATTTGAAATGATTTAAAACAGAAAGAAATATATTCAGTACTTCTCTATACAGTGGCAAGTACATTGCTGAGAAGAATTCAAGAAGTAAACAATGAAGAGATATATTTTGTTCAACTATTGGAAATTTTAAAATGCTGAATCTCATCATATAGGTCCATAGAGTCAGTGAAAAACCCAACCCAAATTCCCCTGCTGGCTTTTTAAATAGGTATTAACAATCTTACTTTAAAAAGTTGTGTGGGGCAAAAAAATGTGTGGAAGTGCACCTGGGTGGCTCAGTCAGTTAAGCGTCTGACTTTAACTCAGGTCATGATCTCAGGGTTCTGGGATTGAGCCTTCCATTGTCCCTCTCCCTCTGCATCTCCCCCTGCTCCTGCTTTCTTTCTTTTTTTCTCCCTCCTTCTCTATCTCTCTCTTTCTGTCAAATAAGTAAGTAAATTAAAAAAAAAGTTGTTTGGAAATTTACAAGACCAAAAATAGCCATGATAAATTGAAGAATTGAGAACTTAGTTGTACAGCTGATATACTTGATTCCAGGTTTTACTATAAAGTTTCAATAACTTAGAGAATTTGGTATGGACATAAAAGAGAGAGAGAGAACTTGATCAATGAATCAGAATGTAAAGTCTTGAAACAGATGCCAATATGTGTAGTCAATTGATGTTTTTTACAAAATTGTTAAAGATATCAATTTGAATTATATTGTTATTTTTAGAGTTTCCACTCTAATAAAAACATTCCTACACATTGGAGAGCCACTGTCAAACAAGAGAAATACAATTCTTCCCTAATGGTTTTTTTTTTTTTTTTTTTTGCTTAACTAAAACTAGGGCCCAATTGAACAAATCATGTGTAGAGATCTAAGATTTCTGATATAGGAACTTATGTCCCAGAAAAAAAAAAAAAGTAATGTTTGTTTTGTTTTTCAAGACATTGAGAGCTCTAATTCCTTCTGCTCACTTTAAAGAAGCCCATTCAACCTATACCAACAGACCTTACCTTGAGGATTCCCCAAAACAGAGTTTTTTTGGGAAAAAAAAAAAGAATTGTCTAATAGTCAAGGAAATCCCCAAGAGGTATCTAATTTTTCATCCTAGAACCAGTGCTTGGACAACATGTAAAAATAAAGGCATGAATAACTAAGATAACACTACCAAACAGAACACTAGGTCCTAAGAAAACAGTTCAAGGAAAACAGAATTTAATATGAACAAAACTCTCTTAAATATATTTGCAGATGGATTCAAGAAGATTTTACAACTACAAAAAACAAAAACAAAAACAAACAAACAAAAAACCACCACCACAACAACCAAAAAAACTGCTCCATGGCAAAAGAGCAATCAGAAGAGATAAGAGCATTAACATCCTAAATATATTTGCTTTAAAAAGCATAGAAAAACTGAAAGGTGAAACATATTTAAATCATAAAATAACAACATAAATAGATATAAAAATAAGACAATAAAGATAAATATATAGAGGAAAATTTCAACCCCTGACTAAAAGAAATCCCCAAAAGAGGTAAGATAAATATATACCTAAGGAAGGAAAGACTTTATCAGAGAAAGAAATAGAAAAAGAGAAGAAAACACATCTTTCCTGATTTGTAGAAGCTCACCCAAAGGCCAGACAAAACTCATAAAAAAGAAGTTTACACTAGGAAATGTAGGAGTCATAAGATCTGGGGTACAAATTGTGAAGAGAATATCCTATTAGTGTCCAGGGAGACACAAAAATCAAACCATTTAAAAGGACCTAGCCTAACATTGAAATTCTAATCAAGAAGACTGAATGATAGAAATTAGTAATAACTTCACATGATTTTGAACCTAGATTTTACATTCAAACAATCAGATATGAGGGCAGAATAAAAATATTTCCCTGCATGGAAATTCCTATATTTTCTATCTTTTTGGAGAACATTTCTGGATGGAGGAAAAAAAAAAGAGGATATGTGAGATCCAAGTAACAGTAGATTCAGAAATTCTTACAATGAAGCCAGGACAGGTATAGCCTATGATACTAAGATAAACTTAAGGATGAGGAATGACCACTATTTATATTTTTCATCCATATCCAAAAGAAAACTACAGGAAAAAAATATTTTTCAAAAACATCATAACCAAATATTAAACAACTAAAAGACTTGAAAATATTTAAGAAAAAAAAAGGTAAAAAAGAAGAGAGATGATAATAAAAGAAAATAATAATAATAATAGTAAAATAATAGTGATGATATACTTGACTTTGAAACCAATAACATTTGTCTTTGGTTAGCACATAAAACATATTAAAAAGGCTAAAAAAATAAAATATAAAAATAAATAAAATAAAAAGATAAAAATAAATAAATAAATGAAACATAATAAAAAGGCAATATGGTCCATACTGCTATTTCTATTACAGGATTTCAATATAAAGCTTATATGTCTCAATACTGAGAGCAAATATTAACCTAGACAAGATAAAAGGAAATGTATGACAACAGGTGAATGAAATGTACAAAGTGGGGAGGAATGTTGGAGGGAATGCAAAGGGACTAATATCTTCATTTTAAATAGAGAAAGTTTCATGTTATGACTAAGGTTGATGGGGGAAAATAACAAAATATTTAAATGTTAAAGGTAACCTACAGAATTTTTGAAAATTAATATAACTTTCAAGTATTTGAGGAGAAAAACAGCACAGGAGTGTAAATGATCTGAATCTACATTTTTCTTAGTAGAAATCAAAAGATACATTCTGTAATTGCTACACAAGGACAAAATATTAAGCTAGATCCTAATTCTTATGCCAATAATAAGGAGAAGACCTAAACATAGGAAGATTTAAAGAGGAAATTATTTCTATTATTATAAGGTCTTTTTTCAGTATTCATTTGTGCCTATATTACTCTGATAAAAAAATTAGAATAAATAGAGACTAACTGGACTTTTCTAGGAAAAAACAGACCTTCATAACTATTCAGGCTGCATCTGAAAAGAAGGTAGTAAAAATTAATGACAAAAGTAAAGCTTACTATTTGTCCTTTGGTAAACAAGTGATTTGGGGAAATCAATGGGATAACTGGATATAAGTAAGAATTTGGAATATATGGATATATTGATGAGTTTGCATACCAAATTAGTGACCAGAATATATTCTGAAAAGTAACTAAGACACAGTAATATAATGTTGTTTTATATCTAAAATGGTAAATATTTCTCTTAAATCCACTCCATACATGTCCATTGTGTCAATGTTTAATTGATCACCATCGATATAATGGTGTCATGTGTGCAGTTATCTTCCACACAGAGTTTTCTCCATAAAGATCAATAATTTCAAGTATTTTCAGTTTGGGTAATTCTGCCCACAGCCTAGTCAATCGTGCAGAGACAAGTACACCAGATTAAAACAATTTCCGGAGAAAGAGTCTTTCTTCCATTAGAAATCTATAAATAGTAAATGTCTCTTGGCTTTTCAGGAAGTGTGCTACTCTCTAGATTTTGTTACCAAATTTTTCGGCAGCTTCTTTCTGCAGAATGAAGATCATTTACTATCTCCTCCACTTTCTGTGTTATGTGACCTTCATCTTACCAGGTAAAATAGATGCTTGTTTATGTTTAACATAGAGCTTCTAGCTAAAACTAGAAAAAACAGATTATAAAATAGAAAATGCAATTTCTTTTTTATTTTTAAAGATTTTGTTTATTTATTTGACAGATCACAAGTAGGCAGAGAGGCAGGCAGAGAGAGAGGGAGAGGGGGAGGCAGGCCTCCTGCTCAGCAGAGAGCCCAATGTGGGGCTCAATCCCAGGATTCTGGGATCATGACCTGAGCCAAAGGCAGAGGCTTTAACCCACTGAGCCACCCAGGCACCCCGAAAATGCAATTTCTTAACACAATCAAATCAATTAAAGAAGTCTCTTGATTGTGTTGAATCTGTTTCCTCATTTAGAATAATGTTATACTAATGTACTCAACTCATTTTCTTTTAAAGATTTTAATTTATTTGAGAGAGGGAAAGAGAGGGAGAGCAGGAGCAGGGGGAGGAGCAAAGGGACAAGCAGACTCCCTGCTGAGTGCAAAGCCAGAGCCCACACAGGGGTTGATCCCAGAACCCTGAGGTCAAGACCTGAGCTGAAATTAAGATTTGGTTGCTCAGCTGACCAAGCCACTCAGGCACCCTTCAACACAATTTGAAAATTAATATGATTAAGGTAGATCTTCTGATTTTTTAGGCCTTGATTATTTTAAGTGCTTAAATTATTTTTAAAAATATAAATTAAAAAAACTCATTTCTAAAACTCAGAAATAAAGACTTCATAATAAATTGAGTCTAGTAGTGGTGCCTGTGTGGCTTAGTCAGTTAAGCATCAGACTCAGGTCATGGTTTCTTTTTGGCTCAGGTCATAGTCCTAGGGTCCTGGGGTTGAGCTCGGAGCTCAGCAAGGAGTCTCCCTCTCCACATGCCTCTCCCCAGCTTCTCACATGCTCTCCTCTCTCTCTCAAAACTTTTTTATAAATAAATAAATAAGGCCCAGGGAAGATGAATGAATGAGAATAATGGTAAATATCTCTTGAGATGTCAATAACAGAATCTATAAAACGATCCAGGATATAGTCTCAAAATATGCTAGGCAGGGACGCCTGGGTGGCTCAGTTGGTTAAGTGGCTGCCTTCGGCTCGGGTCGTGATCCCGGCGTCCTGGGATCGAGTCCCACGTCGGGCTCCTTGCTCGGCAGGGAGCCTGCTTCCTCCTCTGTCTCTGCCTGCCACTCTGTCTGCCTGTGCTCGCTCTCTCTCTCTCTCTAATAAATAAATAAAATCTTAAAAAAAAAAATAAAAAAAATATGCTAGGCAATGAGGTACAGTAGGAATAAAATGGCAATTAAAGAAATAGTATCATAAAAAATCCTTGTTGAATTAGTTAATACATTAGTGAAGAAATTCAGCAATGGCTTTATGAATCAATTAAAAGTAAATATTCAAAAAATATGTACTGCAATGAAGTACATGATGGTGATTTTAAGATATTCTTGAGAGGTCTATCCTCCAAGGCAATCCAGGCTCTCTAACAATGAATATATAAATTGGTACCCAAAAGTGTTCCAATTTGGACCTAGAAAGTTGGGAATTCAAGAAGTGCAACATGTAACAGAAAGAGAACTGAATTCAAACTTAAAAGATCTAGATTTTATTACTAACTTCCTACTTAATAGCTTCTGAGCCTTGTCACTCAGAGAATTTAAGTGATTTGCCAGTCTTTAACAACAACAAAAAAAGAAAATACAAGTGAATCAATGCTAACCGCAATTTAAAAAAAAATAAAAATTCTGATGCAAAATATTGTGCTTGCTAATTATATGCACCTCCAAAGACTGCAGTTAGGATTTAGTGTAATAATGTAACAGTAAGTCACCCTACAAACTGAAAATTAGTCTACCAATTTAGGTACTATTATAATTACTATAGTTGCTGATGTTATAGCTATTATGATTATTATTGTCTAAAGCCTTATTTATTTTAGAGAGAGAGACAGAGAGACAGCATACATATGTGTGTGGGGGTGGGGGAGCATGGCAGTGGGAGAAGGAGAGAAAGTCTTAAGCAACTCTGTGATAATGACCCTGAGATCACGACCTGGACTGAAACCACTAGTCAGAGGCTTAACTGACTGCTCCACCCCAGCTGTTATAGTTATTATTCATAATGAAGGGGAACTGAGGAAGTGAGGACCTCAAATATGATGAGGGAGAATGCTGAAGCCCATGGTGCTAGTACGTCAATCAATAACCATGTGATACTGAATGGCTAGTGATCTACTGAGCACAACACTGGACACTAAGGAAACAGTAATAAAAGAAAGCCACAGTAGGGGCACCTGGGTGGCACGGTGGGTTAAAGCCTCTGCCTTTGGCTCAGGTCATGATCCCAGGGTCTTGGGATCAAGCCCCACATCAGGCTTTCTGCTTGGCAGGGAGCCTGCTCCCACCCCCCAACCCGGCTTCTGCCTGCCTCTCTGCCTATTCGTGATCTCTGTCTGTCAAATGGATGAATAAAATCTTAAAAAAAAAAAAGACACAGTAATTCTTCAGGCATACTTAAAAGCTAGTTGAATACACTCAGATAAAATCAATGAATTGCTTGAATTAGACGGTTTATAGAAGAATGCTCTAAATAGTAAGAATGGTGAAATTATGGCACGGCAATTGTCAACATTTGGGAAAATGACCTGAATTCTCTAATGAAGAGCTTTGAAACTGGAGGTAAGATATTTGTATTTAGACCTTGGAAGGTAAGAGAAAGAAAGGGAAGACAAAAAGAAAATATGTGTGTTCAGCATGTGCCAAACCCTATTTCATGACTTCTCACGTAGATACCTAATCTGAGCCTCCAGATAACACTGAGATACTGCTATTGCCTCTTCTTATACAAGAGGAAAATGACATCAAAGGAGAGAGTTTTTCAAGGTCACACTTATTATACTCTGTGTTATAAGTGGAATATAAATATTGGAATACAGGATCCTAGCATATTTGTTCTTTCTATTTCATCATGCTTTCTATAGAAGGCACTGAGGCTAAAGTCCAAGATGGATAGATTATTTGGTCAAAAGCAGTGAGGTCACATGGGAATATGGGTGTCCTTCAGATGTGTAGGGACTATACCATTTGCTGAGCATTGCAGAAAATTTTAAATAATGTAATGAAGACACTTAGTGTATGAATAGGACTACAAACTTTCCTTTACCTTTTGATCATTCAAACAGATACTAAGCTACACTGTGTACTAAAATGGACAGAATACCCTACATTTGGCCTTTGTGGGACCAAAGAAACAGGAAGGGTAATACAAAGTGTCAGAATAAGTGGCTTTGAAGGCGCTCATAGAGTAGTACGTATCAGTTGCACAATGGGGTGGTTTGGTTATTGGTAGAACCTCAAAGTCATTAAAAAAACAATAAAGAGTATTCAGTCTAAGTGGATACTTGGTGAAGATGTAAGATGAGTGATCCAAGCAGAGGGGTAGCATGCTGGAGGGCGAGTTGTAGAAAAATGATAGAGAACAATACTGGCAATGGTTAAAACATGACAGAATGAACAGTATATTAGGCAGCATTTTAATACAAGCATAAAACAATCTATAGATAGTGAAAACAGCACAATATAGTGGTTTATAGAATGAACTTGTCATCAAATAGGTCAGGGTTTATATTAAGGACCTGAGGCTCCTTTGTAGTTGTGGAGAAGCTTTAATTCTTTTAACTGTACAATGGAAAGGTAATACCATTAATTTTATAGGGTTTTGCAAAGACTCAGAGATAATATAAGCAAAATCTTTATCATATTCAATGTTATATCGCAGTATTTCAAGAAATGGAAAAATAGAAGTAGAAATAGAAAACAGAAAAAGAGGAGAGGATGTAGTTGAGAAGGAATACAAGGTACTGTCTTAGTATAGTCAGTTGTTAGGATGTCTCAGAATGGACCTTAAATGGCACAAACATGGTGGCCTTGGAAACTTTATGATATATATTGCATGGTGTATGGGAGGCTGAGTCTAAAATAGTGGAGGAAATACATTCACCTGTGTTGAAATGTTGGTGAGAAGACCATATCAGTCCAGGTGCTCTAGATTTTATTAAATTTAAAACCAAGTCAATTTGGTTACATGAAAATTATAATAAAATGTTGCAAGAAAAGTGGAGCTCCTAAAAATAACCTTTTCCAACTGGCCAGGATTTCACTGACTACCTAAGTAACTTCTCAACCAATCCAGAAAGATGTTGTATGAAAAATAAATACCATGTGAGTGCTTCTCTTGTGGCAATGATTTATTTGTATTAATTAATATGTACTAGTTAAGGCAATTTGCAAATTAGTCTTAATTTTTCTCTGTATTTTCATCCACCTACTTAAAGAATTATACCTTCTTCAATATTCTTCAATAATCTAAGGAAAAATAGAACACAAGTACTAATATCTTAGAACATTTTATGACTTTCATATGATGAATTGATGAATTGATTAGTTGATAGGAAGTATCTTCAATATTAGAGATCCAGGTGCCAGCCATAAGATAAGAGACAAATGCAACCCTTACCAGGGTTTGAGTTGTTTGAGAAATAGAAAATGTTTGAGAAATAGAAAAGGAAAAAAAAAAAAAAGGATTTAATTTGAAGCTCTGAATAAGATGTCGGTAAGACATGGGGAACAGAAAGTCACCTTAAATTCATAGTTATCATCCAATTTTGAGTTAAGATGTCAAGGTCAAGGGAATTGACAAATAATTCCATATAGAGGGGCTAAATTATTTTATTTAAAATTGTCTAAGGTAAAATTTTTCCTACATTCAGGTTGCAGCATGTAATCCCATTTATTAAGCCTATATATAGTATAGTAAGTATGTATTACTAATGATTCTTTGTATGGGTAAACATATTCCTCCTAATAGAATTATATTTCGTCATTCAGTACTCAACTTCTAATTTTCATATCTTCAGGTTCCCCCATAGTCATAAAATACTTAAAGGTCTTAGAGACAACCAGCTATGATAACAATATCTAATTTGAGACAGTATTTTGAGTGTTCATCATATGTCAATATTTTGAGTGTCTGTCATACGTCAGTTTCCAACTTTTTCAATGTAGAGGTTATGGATTACATATTTGAAATGCAAATTCTGGTTTGGAACAATTTAAGATTGAACTCTTAAGCATGTATTAGTCTTGCAAACTTGGGCAAATTATATGGTCACTCAAAGCCTCAGGTTTTTTATCTGAATAGCAGCAACCTCGAAGTTTTACGGCAGTTAAATGAGATAATGTATGCAAAATATTTAAAACAATACCTGAAACACAGTAGGTTTTCAACAAAGGAACTCTATTTGTGTTATTATTAGTTTTTGAACTTAAACATATCATAAGCTCTTTTAACTCTAGGATGAAAATCATACTACTTTGTCTGACTGATTCATGTTCTTTTTATATTCCTCCTGTGCATTCCAATAACACTTACTCATTTTTAAAAAATATTTTATTTATTTATTTGTTAGAGAGAGAGAGCGCGAGCACAGGCAGACACAGTGGCAGGCAGAGGCAGAGGGAGAAGCAGGCTCCCTGCCAAGCAAGGAGCCCGATGTGGGACTCGATCCCAGGACACTGGGGTCATGACCTGAGCCGAAGGCAGCTGCTTAACCAACTGAGCCACCCAGGCGTCCCCACTTACTCATTTTTTAAGGTTAAATTTTCACAGCACTCTTCCATGATACAACACCATGAATATAAGCAAACACTTATCTGTTCACGCACTGAACCTAATATATGTCTCTATCATGGTACTTAATTAGCTATCTCTCTTACTCTCACTCTTGCCCTCACTGTTGCTCAGTGTTTTGCTTTACATCCAGAAAAAGCCTACTACCTGGTCTAAAAGTTATAATCAATAATGATCTAATTTCAACTACGTTCTTGTTCAACACTAATTAATATCAGTTCTTAATAAATATCAGGCACTGTTGTACACCAGTTTATGTGTTAACTCATCATGTTTCATAGAGACTCTGTGAATGAAATACCATTTTCTCCATTTTACAGTTGAAACAATGAAGACTCATAGGGTTTACCCAAAATTACATAGCTAGCAAATAACAACATTAAATTTCAAGCTTAAAGTCCATGGTTATAAATTCATCTTCACTCTGCAGTTAGAAAAACTATCAACTTGTACCATATAAAGATTTTGCAAAATTAGTGATTTGTTTGCTCTACTTGATGTTAAAACTTTACAATATAACATTATAGTAGTCTGTTTCACATAGCAACCTGATGTTAAAACATACTATAAGGGGTGCTTGGGTGGCTCAGTGGGTTAAACCTTTGCCTTCAGCTCAGGTCATGATCTCAGGGTCCTGGGATTGAGCCCCGCATCAGGCTCTCTGCTCAGTGGGGAGTCTGCTTCCCCCTCTCTACCTGCCTCTGCCTACTTGTGATCTCTGTCAAATAAATAAATAAAATCTTTAAAAAAAAAATACTATAAAATTATAACAGTTTTTCATATAGCCTCTCCCATACACTGAGTGGGATAGATGCACAAACAAAACAAAACAAGAAATACAAAACAATTGCTTAAAGGCATTGAAGAGTAAATAGGTCAATTAAAAGTTACAGTGTGGGGTGCCTGGGTGGCTCAGTGGGGGAAAGCCTCTGCCTTCTGCTCAGGTCATGGTCTCAGGGTCCTGGGGTCAAATCCTGCATTGGGCTCTCTACTCAGCAGGGAGCCTGCTTCCTCTTCTCTCTCTGCCTACCTCTCTGACTACTTGTGATCTCTGTCTATCAAATAAATAAATAAAATCTTTGAAAAAAAGTTACAGTGAAAAGGTCAAGTTGAGATCAATCTCTGAGGCAGCTCTTCTCCCTAGAAACATCTGACCACTCATAAAGACACAGGGAAAAAGTTGAAAAGCAGAAATTTGATAGCCTTGTGCTATGATTGGAGCAAAAATTGTAATTGAGAACCTGCAAAGGAAGGAGAACTATGAAAATACTGGTGTGCTTTGGCTGAGGATCCCAAAAAAGTATGAACTAGGTCTAAGTTAAAAGGACTTTAGCCCAGATTTCCAGCCGTCCCAGGAACTAACACCCAGTTTTACATTATCTCAAGTTCAAAAATGGTTTAAGATTATCCAGTTATGTTGGTTGGTAGTCCTAGGCACCAGCAAGGAACAGTAATAAATCATTCCGGAGAAAGATAACATCATTCCAGACCTCAAGCTATTTCCTCAGTCTTTATTAAAAATGTATGTGACAAAAGTAATCAGGAACAAATGAAAATATAACTATCTTATCAAAAATCAAAACCAGCATTCAAGAGAAGAGATTAACAAGGCATCCAGTTAATGAAGTTACAAGACCTACTTTAAAATAACTGTGCTTAACTTGTTTAAATAAAGAAAAACAAAAGTAAAAACTTGGCATAGAGGTGAAGACTACAACAAAGAAGAAAAATAAAATTCCACAACTGAAAAAATTTTGAACCAATATTAAATACATAATGAATGTGTTAAATAGTCATTTTTACAAAGTTGGTAAGATATTTAATGATGATGAAAGATGAACAGGAAGAAAATATCTGGAATGAAACAAGAGAAAATTAGAGGTTGAAAAATAGGTGAAAGAGGGAGGGAAGGATGAAGGAAAGAAGGAGGGGAGGTAGGAAAGAGGGAAAGAAAGGAGGAAGGGAGGAAGAGGGGAAGGAAGGAAAGAAGGAAAGAAGGAAGGAAAAAAAGAAAAGCATAGCAAACTGTTAAAAAAAAAAAAACCAAAACAATAAAGCAAAGCAAAAGTTGAAGAAAACAACATATAACTTTTAAAGGGTCAGATATTAAACTGAAAGTTGACTTCTCCAACAAAGCAAAACAAAACAAAAAACCCACAAAGAAAGAAGTCAGAAGACAAGGTAGCGATTTCTTCAGAGTCCTGAAAGAAAACAACTATCATCTAGAATTCTGTATCAAATGAAAATATCATTTAGGAGTGAAGATAACATAAGGATATTCTCAAACAAAAATAGAGAGAGAATTCAACACCAGAACTCCAGTATTAAGGGAAATTCTTAAAAGATTGTTTGGCCTGAAAGAGAATAATTTTTTTATATGGAAGCTCAGAAACACGGAGAGAAAGAAAACAACAAAAAACAAACAATGATTTTTTTGCTAAGAATGGTAAGTTGAAACTTCTGGCATAAATAGTAAAAGAAGAGTAAAAGATAATATAACTACACAATAGTAAATGGGATAGAGGAATTATAAAAAATAACCAACATATAGAAAAGATAGGAAAAAATAACAGGATATATTTCATCCAATCTATATTACTATTATAAATATTAGTGTAAAGTTAAAGAAAAGGAGTGACTTTTTTGAATGTAGTGAATATGGTTTGAATGTAGCAAGTCTATATGAGAAATATCTAATATATGAGAAAATAGAAAATATAAAATATAAAGGATAGGAAAAGATATAAAAACCCAACAAAAGCATGGTGAAGTAGCTATATTAATATTATATGAGGTAGTCAGTAAGAAAAAATGCATTATTAGAGACAAAGAATGATTATTTATAGTAATAAAAGATTCAGTTCAACAGGATAATATTGCAGCCATAAATTTAATGCAACAAATAACTTAGTCTTAAACTATGTGAAAAAAGAAAGACAAAAAAAGTAGAGAACATTATAATAATGGGTGATGTTAACACACCTTCCTCAGTTACACAGGAAAAGGAAACAGAGAAAAATAAACAACATAAATGTAAGAATAAAAAAGATATAAACATGAAGATTAATGAAACAACCTAATTCAAAGAAGAAATATCAATGAGTATTAAAAAAATCTTCATCTGAATGCTAATAAAAATGAGATGACACAAAGCTCATGGAACACAGCTACAGTAGTGTTTATAGGAAAATTCATACCATTATATTTATATATCTAAAAAGAATAATGTAGTATTAGTAAAAGAGTAAGCAAACAGATCAATGGAACAAGACAGAGATCTCAGAAATATATCCCTATAAATATAGGCAACTGATACTTATCAAAAGATCAAAGGCAATATAGTGAAGGAAAGCTAGTCTTTTGAACAAAGGATGTTGGAACAACTGGACATCCACATGTGAAAAAAGTGAATCTAGACACAGACCTTACACCCTTCACAAAAAGAAAGACTTGAAATGGCCCATAGATCCAGACATAAAATGCAAAATTATAAAACTCCTAGAACATATCATAGAAGAAAACCTAGATGTCCTTGGGTTAGCAATGACTTTCTGGATATAGCACCAAAGGCACAATCCATGAAAGAAAGAAATGATAAGCTGGACTTCATTAAAACTAAAAACTAAAAACTTTCCTGAGAAATATAATGACAAAATAAGGAGATGACAAGCCACAAACTGGGAGAAATATTTGCAATAGACACACGTGATAAAGGACCATTATCCAAAACATACAAAAAACTTTGAAACTCAACAATAAGAAAACAAGAGAAAATAAAAACAAAAGGGCCAAAGACCTTAAGACATCTCACCAACGAAATTATACAAATAGCAAGTAAGCATAATAAAGGATGCTCCATGTTATATGCTATCAGAGAAATGCAAATTAAAATGAGATAACATTTCATACCTATTAAAACAGCTAGGGGCACCTGGGTGGCTCAGTGGGCCGAGGCCTTTGCCTTCAGCTCAGGTCATGATCCCAGGGTCCTGGGATCGAGCCCCGCATCTGGCTCTCTGCTCAGCAGGGAGCCTGCTTCCTCCTCTCTCTCTCTGACTGCTTCTCTGCCTACTTGTGATATCCACCTGTCAAATAAATAAATAAAAATCTTTTAAAAATTTCAAAAAATTTTAAAAAACAGCTAAAATTTGGAATACTGGCAAAACCTAATTGGGGTGAGTATATGGAGCAACAGGAACCCTCATACACTGCTGGTGGGAATGCAAAATGGTACAGCCACTTCGGAACATAGTTTGGCAGTTTCTTAAAAAACTAAACATACTGGGGATGCCTGGATGGCTCAGTAGGTTAATGTTCTGCCTTTAGCTCAGGTGATAATCCAGGGGTCCTGGGATAGAGCTCCGCATGAGGATCCCTGTTCAGCAGGGAGCCTTCCTCTCCCTCTCCCTCTGCCCCTCACCCTGCTTGTGCTCTCTTGATCTCTCTTTTATCAAATAAATAAGATATTAAAAAAAAAACCCTAACCATACTAGTACCATATCATAGAGCAATTATGCTCCTTGGTATTTACCCAAAGCAGTTGAAAACTTTTGCCCACACAAAAACCTGCACATGAACATTTATAAAGAGCTTTATTCCTAATTTCCAAACTTGGAAACATCTAAGATATTTTTCAGTAGATATACAAAACAACTATGTTATATCCAGACAATGGAAAGTTAATTAATGCTAAAAAGAAATGAGCTATCAAATCATGAAAAGACGTGTAAGCACCTTAAATTCATATCACTAAGTTTAAGAAGTTAGTCTAAAAACACTATGTATGATATGATTCCAGCTATATGACATTCTTGGAAGACAAAATTATGAAGGCAATAAAAAAGACAACAGTTGCCAGAGGAGTGAGGGCAGAGATGAATAAGCAGAACCCAGAAGATTTTTAGGGCACTGAAAATACTTTGTATGACATTATAATAATGGATATATTTCATTATACATTCGCCCAAACCCATAGAATGTACAACACGAAGAATGAATGATAGTGAAAACTATGGAGATTGGGTGGTTCTGATGTGTCAATACAAGTACATCCTTGGCAAAAAACAAAAACAAAAACAAAAAAAAATACCCTTCTGGTGGATGATGTTGATAATGGGAAAGGTTATGCATATTTAGAGGCAGGGAATATATAGGAAATCTCTGTACCTTTCTTTTAATTATTTTGTGAGTCTAAAACTGCTCTAAAAATAATGCCTTTAAAAAGTTTTAAAGAGAACTTATGAATTATTTTAAAAAATTATACAGTAACATAATAAACAAAGTATATGAACAATTAAATAAAGATAAAAGAAAAATTACTAACAGCATAAAAATTAAAATTGCAGTAGACACCATTTTATTTGGGGACAAAATCTACGTATATTGCTGGTACAATATATAAATTAATAAGCCTGGGAACGTCCACAGCTATCCTAAGTATGTCTCATATAAATATTAAAATGTATACTTATAAATTTTCTTATTATAATCCTAAAATATTAAAGTTTTAATATAACCTCATGGAAAAATTGGATGAACTGTCATATATTTCAAGGGAATATTGTTTAGCTTTAAACAAGTTTTGAATCTTGTTGAGGAGAATAATTTATGGCATAAAAATGTCATATATATTAATTTAAAAAGCGTTTAAACTTTGTATATACATGGAATATGTAATATTTTAGTGAATTCTTATTTTTTAGCATTTTCTAAGTTTGTTACAATGTATACATAGTACTTTTTGTAATCAGAAATAATATGTTCTTGAGTAAGAAATCAGTAATGTCAGTTACTCTTCTTTTACTATAGCCACATGTGCCTTGGTGGATCCTGATCGGTGCACAAAAAAATTCGGTTACTGTAGAAGACGCTGCTTTAAAGATGAAAAACAAATTGATATATGTCTCTCACCAAATAAAATTTGCTGCACTGAGAGCTTATTTGATGAAGATTAATCTTGAAAAGGAATATGTACCTGTGATCAAAGAAGTTTGTACACCAGGGCAGAAAGGTATAGGACTATAATTAGAATTTCTGTAATAAATACACACAGATGCCAATATTGATACCTTCCTCTGTAGATACTATATATTCAATGGAATAAAGTATGAACTTTCTTATATTCTCAAGTTAGAAGTTTTATGATAGAGACATATCTGGTGTGAATTTCCTATCATATGGATATCAACTTTGCTTCAATGTAGAACCACTTTTGATCTGTCATGGTTTACCTAAACTTACACAATTGAATATTTACCAACTTAATCATGACCTTATTAGAAATTTTATTGATGAAAATTAATACCCATAGACTTATCAATTGTCTAAGTGCCAGTTTCTCATTGACATTGAGAAACAGGAAACCTCAATACAAGGTGTGTGCAAAAGCTACAGTACAGCATGACGATACTCACTGGCCATTTTTTTCTTCTCTCCAAATTCTGTTCATGCAAGAAGGCATATTAATTGGATACTACATAATACTAATACTATTAAACTGGGTTTAAATATAATCTGAACTTTGGCTAGGATCTAGACCCAAAATTAGCCTGGCTAGAATCTAGACTCAAAACATTAGTTTCGTACTTAGTTCTGAATGGGATGGAAAAATGCATAAAGAGCTGTTATTTCATCCTCAATGTAAATACTAGATAGCATAAATAGTCTCTGTAATGATAAAAGTTAAGGAAAAACATAGAGACTAGAATTTGTTTTCCAATTAAAAACAAGGGATCAATGAACTGTTTATCAATATTTTACCAAGGTCCCAAACATTTTTGTTACTGTTTTTTTTTTTTTTTACTAACTTAACAACTGACCCAAGATTACTGCTTTTAAAAATTTCCCCCCCCACTGGAGATCTAGTGAACCTCATGATAATATTTACTTATAATAAACGACTTGTACCAGGACAGGCATCATATTGCCACTGGAGATTTAAGTGATGTGTACCTAAAAAACAAAAACAAACAAATAAAAACTATGTTTAATTCAAGTACCATGTGTAAGGTAGAGGCAAGAAGATCTGCAGGATCAACAATCAGATATGAGGATCAAATTCAAGAACATGAAAAGAGAAGAAAGAAATGCATAAAGAGCTTCAGGGATAGAGAACAAGTTGAAATTGTTGAATGCAACAAGAAATGAGACAAAATAATTTATGATTTATATTAAATCTTCTAGGAAAAGGATTTGGAGGATGGTTGTAGCAACACGGTTTTTTAGAATTAAGTGCCTAGAGGGTAAACCCAAAACTCCTGGAAAAATTTATAACAAACTGATAAGAAATTTCTGCATACTTTACCATATAAATTGGTGGAGAAAAAAAAAACCAACAACAACAAACCAATAACTTCAAGTCCTCTGTGGAATCTGTGCTTGTGTGGGAGAAATCAGATAGAAGAAAAATTGTCTTTTGATGGGTCTGAGAAGACGCTCAGAATGCCAACAGCATTTTCTGGGAAAGACAGCACACCAGTTTGTTGACAGCAGCTATAATTTCTTCTCTCTTAGAGCCACCACAAGATTTCAAGTGAAATGTGAGGGTTTGGGAAGCACTGTGTTCTTTTCCTTTGTGTCTCCTCAAACCTGTAATATGCTGGTAACCATACTATGTATTCATTAATAAATGTTGGAAAATAATAAAACATTTAACCTAGACATCCCAACTTATTTCTTGTCTGTCTTAAACAGGCAGCATTTTACTTTGAATTATATAGTTTTGAATTTCATTTCTGGAAAACACTGAGATTTCTGGAAAAAGGCATTTCTGGTTGTTATTCTAGGGGGGTTGTTGTTGATTCATGTATTCTTGAACAAGTTACTAAACTAGATCTCAGTTTGCTCATCTGTAAATGGTAATGATAATATATTAAAATTAAATAAATATAAAGTTATAACTATGATCTGTATTCTGTGATCCTCCAAATGGGAATTTCATTTTTATCCAAATATCCTCCAACTATTTAAGGTGGTCCTCCTATGCAGTTTATTTTAAAATCTTCTTTCTTATCTTAATTTCTATCGTTGTGATACCCCTGAGAGTCTTCCTCTACATGGTGGTAAAAGAAAGTATGATAAGAAATATTCAAATTCTTGATGCGCTTGGAAGTCTACCTAGCCAAATGATTTGCTGGGAACAGAAAGTGAGGATGTAACTTGCATCCTTGCACACCAGGGATGACCCAAGGTTTTGTGTTTGGGTAATTGTAAAAATACATTTGCCATTAAATGAGTTGGGAAAACTGTGGGAGGTGCAAGTTTGGTGAGAGTGTTCATATCAGAAGCTCAGTTTGATATGTTCAGTTATATATTTAATTGGAAATAGCAATTAGGCCATTAAATGTTTGTTAATGTTAAAGAGAGAGGATTCAGACTAGAGATAAAAACTTGGAATCATCAACATCTAGATGCCATTTAAAGTCATAAGATTGAATGAGATCACCTTGTCTCTGGGACAGAAGGAGGCCTGAAATATGAGAAGAAGTTAGTTCAATGTTATCACTGCACAAGAGAAAACATCAAGGAGAGGGGTAAGTCATAGTCAATGCTGCAGAGTTGAGGAAATACACAAGAACGTGATAATTGCAGCAATACTGGGGTAAAATGATCAATGGTGGGGGGTGGCTTGGGTCCAAGCTGGGAAAACTTGAGAACCAAAGGAAAGAAGTTAGCTGTTCCCTAAAGGGCAGTAGGAAGGGTTGGTCATGCCCAGAGTAGATATACACAATGGAATATTATTCATTCTTGAGAAAGAAGGAAATCCTGACATTTGCAACAGCATGGATGGGTGGACCTTGAGGGAATTATGCTAAATGAGATAACTCAGACAGAAAAAGACAAATACTGTATGATCTCTCTTATATGTGGGATCAAAAAATCCAAACAAATAGAAACAAAATGGTGGTTGCCAGGGCTAGGAGATGGGAGAAATGGGAGATGATTATCAAAATATACAAACTTCCAGTTATAAGATGAATGAGTTCTGGAGCTCCAATGTACAGTATGGTGACTATAGTTAACAATACTGTAGCAAATACTTGAAAGTTGCTAAGATAGTAGTAGATCCTAAACGTTCTCATCACACACACATACACACACACACACACACACACACACACACACACACACAGTAATTATATGAGGGATAGAGGTCTTAACTAATCCTATTATGGTAATATATTTCATAATATGTGTATCAAATCTTCACATTTCATACCTTAACTTGCAGTGTTATTTTTCAAACATATCTTGGTAAATCTGGGAAAAGGAATATTAAGTTGATGGTGGGATGGAAGCTATATTGGCTGAATGCGTTTGCACATTCGTATTAAACCTAGAAATCTAGATGGCTAGTTCCATGCTTCCACACCCTTTACTTCTAGGTGTATCATCAATTCTTCCACCTGCTAAAAGGTTTCTTCCATGGTCCTATATCCCTAAGTATTCAAGATCAGAGCTGTGCAATAAAAATATGGCACAAACCACATATACAAGCTATATATGTAACTTTAAATTTTCTGGTGGCTACATTGGAAAAGAAAAACTAGTGAAATCAATTTTATCCCAAGATATGTAAAATATTTTAAGGTATAATCAATTTTAAAAATTAATGAAGCTTTTTACATTTTTTTTTGTATTAAAGACTCAAAATCTGGTGTACATTTTACACTGATTGCACATTTGAGTTGGAACTAATTACATTTTAAATTCTTTATAGCCTAATGGTACCAGGGTGGCTCAGTCTGTTAAGCACCAGACTCTTGGTTTCTGCTCAGGTCATGATCATGGTCAACCTTAGACTGGCTCTGGGCTCAGCACGGAGTCTGCTTATCCCTCTCCCTCTGCCCCTCCCTATGCTCATGTGTTCACTCTCTCTCTCCTAAATAAAACTAATTAATGAATTAATTAATTCTCCATAGCCTCACTGTGGCAAGTGGCTACTCCACAGGCAGTGTAGCTCTTAATGTTCTCCATTACTGATTTCTACCAAACTTGATAGGTAGCTTTTTTTCATTTGTTCAGTCAGTATAATTGTTGAACACTAATTGTGTTTTAGAGTGACAGCTCCTTCTGATTTTTCTCAATGGAGTCTTCATAATGGTGTAACAGAGAGAAGACACAAATGGCTTTGAAAGTGTAGAGACTTTCAAATTGTCCCTCAAGAGTTGTGCTCAGTTAGATAAGCTATTTGGTCTCCAAGGACTTGAGTTTGTTGGCTGTGAAAATATAAAAACCATACTCTTTGGAGAGTTTTGTAGGGAGGGGAGTTCTAAATGTACTAAATTCTAAATGTACTTAAAAGTCCTCTGCAGATTATCTGACATGTAGCTGTGCCTCAAAAGTTTGAGTTCCCTTCCCTCTATAACTTGTTTTAAATAGGAATCTGTAACCACTGTTTAGAACTCAACACAAAAATCCTTCCAGTTTCATAACATGTGGTTTATCTTAGATTGAAAAATTCTCTTACAATGAAAACCTACAATTTCTTGTTGCACATTTGCTACCAATGTAATCACATTCCTTAGTGTCATGCAACGTAGCTACTACTCTTGATGCTATCTTTCAAAGTATTTAGAAAAAAAATTTGTTATACTCAGTTGTCTTTTATATGTCATTATTTTCATATTATATTTGATTTGTTTGATATTTCCTAAGTTTTCTTTATGACTTAAAGATTTTCTTTTTTTGCTTTGTGTGAACTATTTCTTCACATATTTTGACGGGTTTTTTTTTTCCCCTGTATCAACATTTTTCCTTATAATCCACCACTCTACTCATGAATGGTCCCCTAAATTTTAGTTCTTTTTTTTTTTTTAAAGATTATTTATTTATTTATTTATTTATTAGTTAGAGAGAGAGAGAGAGCGAGCACAGGCATACAGAGAGGCAGGCAAAGGCAGAGGGAGAAGCAGGCTCCCTGCCGAGCAAGGAGCCCGATGTGGGACTCGATCCCAGAACGCTGGGATCATGACCTGAGCCGAAGGCAGCCGCTTAACCAACTGAGCCACCGAGGCGTCCCTAAATTTTAGTTCTTGATCCTCTGTGCTTTCCTTAGCTCAACTCATAAAAAATCCCCAAATCGTACTTTCTCCAGTGCTCTCCATAACTTTTTGTACCTTCCTTTTGAAAAATTCTACTTGAAAATTCTGCTTTCAAATCTAACTCAAAATATCTGAAAGAATTTTGAGAATATAGGAGATGAGCTGGAGGATTTCAGGATTCATGTAATGCCACATAATCACCACAAACGTAGTGACTTAAGAACAAATAATTATCAATTATTTTTCATGGCTTCCAGGTCAGGAGTTCAAAGTTGTTTGGCTGAGATAGCCTGGTTCAGGCATTCTCTGAGACCACAGTGCATATTTTCTTGGGCTGTAGCCATCTGAAGAATTGAATAGATCTGAAGAATGTGCAAGATGACTCATGTTTTGGCAAGTTGTCATTAGCTATTGGAAGAGGATCTCAGATCCTCTCTCTGGGAGCCTGTCCAATTGATCTATGCTTGCTTTCAACATGGCGATGGAGTTCCAAAGCCAGGAAGAGTCCATATTCTTTTTTGAGCTAACCTTGGAAGTCACACAGTACACTTCAATGTACTGCATTGGTAATCATTCCAAACACTCACCTAAATTTGTGGCAAACCACACAGACTCCAACTCTTAATCAGAGAAATGTCAGTCACATTGCAAGAAAAGCATATCAGATAGGATCAATATGTAGATCTGGTTACCTCTGGAAATTATAATTTGTCCCTGGTTTCTGAGCCCTTTCTGATTATTTCCCACTACAGTGTTTATAAAAATGGTAAACTGCAGGAGAATTTTTTAAAATTTCCGTTATTTTTAAAATTTAAAATAATCAATTAATTAACACATAGTGTGTTATTAGTTTTAGGGGTAGAGTTTAGTGATTCATCATTTGTATACAACACCCAGTGCTCCTGCTCTCTCTCCCTCATGCATGCTCTCTCTCTCTCTCTCTCTCAAATAAATAAAATTGTATTAACATGTAATGTATTGTTAGCCCCAGGGGTACAAGTCTGTGAATAGCCAGGTTTATACACTTCACAGCACTCACCATAGCACATACCCTTCCCCAATGTCCATAACCTCATCACCCTCTCCCTAACCCCTCCTCCCGCAACCCTCAGTTTGTTTTGTGAGATTAAGAGTCTCTTATGGTTTTTCTCCCTCCCAACCCCATCTTGTTTCATTTATTCTTTTCCTAACCCCCAAACTCCCCACATTGCCTCTCAACTTCCTCATATCAGGGAGATCATATGATAGTTGTCTTTCTCTGACTGACTTATTTCGCTAAGCATAATACCCTCTAGTTCAATCCACGTAATGCAAATGGCAAGATTTCATTTCTTTAGATGGCTGCATAGTATCCCATTGTATATATATACCACATCTTCATTCATCTGTTGATGGACATCTAGGTTCTTTCCATAGTTTGGCTTTGAGAACATTGTTGCTATAAACATTCGGGTGCACGTGCCCCTTCAGATCACTACATTTGTATCTTTAGGGTAAATACCTAGTAGTGCAATTGCTGGGTTGTAGGGTAGCTGTATTTTCAACTTTTTGAGGAACCTCCATGCTGTTTTCCAGAGTGGTTGCACCAGCTTGCACTCCCACCAACAGTGTAGGAGGGTTCCCCTTTCTCTGCATCCTTGCCAGCATCTTTCATTTCCTGACTTGTTAATTTTAACCATTCTGACTGGTATGAGGTGGCATCATTGAGGTTTTGATTTGCATTTCCATGATGCCATGTGATGGGGAGCACATTTTGATGTGTCTGTTGGCCATCTGGATGTCTTCTTCGCAGAAATGTCTGTTTATGTCCTCTGCTCATTTTTTGATTGGATTATTTGCTCTTTGGGTGTTGAGTTTGATAACTTCTTTATAGATTTTGCATACTAGCCCTTTATCTGATATGTAGTTTGCCAGTATCTTCTCCCATTCTGTCAGCTGTCTTTTGGTTTTGTTAACTGCTTCCTTTGCTGTGCAAAAGCTTTTGATCTTGATGAAGTCCCAATAGTTCATTTTTGCCCTTGCTTCTCTTGCTTTTGGCGATGTTCCTAGGAAGAAGTTGCCATGGCTGAGGTCGAAGAGGCTGCTGCTTCTGTTCTCGTCAAGGATTGTGATGGATTCCTTTCTCACATTGAGGTCTTTCATCCATTTTGAGTCTATTTTTGTGTGTGGTGTAAGGAAATGGTCCAGCTTCATTTTTCTGCATGTGGCTGTCCAATTTTCACAACACCATTTGTTAAAGACACTGTCTTTTTACCATTGGACATTCTTTCCTGCTTTGTCAAAGATTAGTTGACCATAGAGTTGAAGGTCTATTTCTGGGCTCTCTATTCTATTCCATTGATCTATGTGTCTTTTTTTCGTGCCAGTACCATACTGTCTTGATGATGACAGCTTTGTAATAGAGCTTGACGTCTGGAATTGTGATGCCACCAACTTTGGCTTTCTTTTTCAATATTCCTCTGGCTATTCGAGGTCTTTTCTTGTTCCATGTAAATTTTAGGATTACTTGTTCCATTTCTTTGAAAAAAAGTGGATGGGATTTTGATAGGATTGCATTGCCTGCCTGTTTTCTCACAATAGGTCCACAATTCCTGGTTGCTTTTTAAAGAACAAAACCAAAAATACAACATATGATTATTAAAAAATATAATTATATTCATTTATATCTTCTTAATTCCTAGCAAGTTAAACATTTTGGGTATGTTTATTATATTTTGTATTTCTTCTCCTGTGACTTGCCTTTCCATAACCATTTCTCATTTTTCTTTAGTACTATCAGTATTTTAAAAATAATTTTGCTCTTGTTCTTTATGTATAAATTAATATCAACCCTTTAGCTATTATATGTTGCAAGTATTTTATTCAAAATTTCCATGGTTTTGGGCACCTAGGTGGCTCAGTGGGTTAAAGCCTCTGCCTTTGGCTCAGGTCATAGTCCCGGGGTGCTCTGATCGAGCCCCACATTGGGCTTTCTGCTATGCAGGGAGCCTGCTTCCTCCTCTCTCTCTGCCTGCCTCTCTGCCTACTTGTGATCTCTGTCTGTCAAATAAATAAATAAATCTTTAAAAAATTTTTTTCATGGTTTTCATTCATAAAGAAATTACAAACTTGTATATAGTTAAATTGTATTATATTTTGTTTAGCTAAGTTTTTTTCTTGCTTAGAAAGGCCTTCCCTGTGACAAGATGATAGGATGATTCTATATATACTTCAATATATTTTAAATTTTATTTTTTAAAAATATTTTATTTATTTATTTGACAGACAGAGATCACAAGTAGGCAGAGCAGAGAGCCCCCATGTG
Organism: Taxidea taxus jeffersonii; assembly: GCA_003697995.1. Lineage (NCBI taxonomy): Eukaryota > Metazoa > Chordata > Mammalia > Carnivora > Mustelidae > Taxidea > Taxidea taxus. The sequence continues at coordinate 73,644 of ML110867.1, forward strand.
GGGTTCAATCCCAGGACCCTGGGATCATGACCTGAGCTGAAGGCAGAGGCTTTAACCCACTGAGCCACCCAGGCGCCCCTTAAATTTTATTTTTTTAAGATTTATTTATTTCTTTTAGAGAGAGAGAGAACACAAGCAGGGGGGAGGGGCAGAGAGAGAGGGAGACAAGCAGACTCCCTGCTGAGCGCAGAGCCCTATGTGCAGTTCAATTCCAGGACCCTGAGATAATGATCTAAGCTTAAAAGAGAGGGCACTAAACAGACTGAGACACCCAGGTGCCCTGATATATTTTATATATACATACATGTACACACACACAGAAACATATACTTGACACTTGTTATTTTTGCTTTAAGTAAAATATATAATAATTTTAAAAATTACACTAGAAGTATATAATTTATCTAAAATTAATTTACTGTGTGTTAGGGGATATGGGTTTCTATACATTTTTTCTGATAGTTTGTTAATCATCATTTGTGAATATGCTATATTTTTTACATTGACTTGAGATGCTATATTTATGAAAAATTAAACTTATGAATATATGTATGGGCCAATTGATCAATGTACCTATATTTTTAAGAAATACCATCTTATTGTTATTGCTATAACTTTGCAATATAAAGCACATCCTTCTTTATGCTACTTTTTAGGTTACTTTATTATCTTTACAAGATGCCCTTGATCTTATCTGTTCTACTATCAGAAATCAATGCTACAACTCTGATATCACACAGAGTCTCACTTCTCTGTGTTCTTAAAGAAATTTCTTCTTTTGAAGAACAAAGAGACTTTGTTATTGCACTTTTATTCAGTACATTTGATGGACTAGTAATTAAATGATTTGAAAAGTGCAATGTTTTACCTTATGAATACTAGCTTAAGTGATGTGTGGTATGATTATTTAAGATTTCAATGATCTCAATAGATTTATTCTAGAAATTACAAAATTATTTTTTGAAAACCATATTAGCAGGATTATCTACCTTGATTTAATAATAATTATCACATATAATTTTCTAGCATTTTACATTTATAAACATTCTGTATGTATGTCTCAGGTCATGAGCAATGAAATACATCAGAGAAAAGGAATGTTTCTCCTGGGGAGATTTCAAGATAATTATATCACACACACACTGTTCATTAAACATAAATAGGTCAAGAGATGGGACTCTGTTATATAGCAACCTGAGTTCAGTTCCCCTGACCACCATTTTTTAACTGTACCAAACTGTTGCAGAGCATGAGTTCCTTATGTCTTAGTTTTTACATCTATTAGTTGGAAATAATTTTACCTACATTCCTATAGGATGCTGTAAAGATTAAATGAATTAACATTTATAAAGTGTTCAAAACAGTGCCTACACCATAAATGATCACAAATGTTAGCCCCTAATATTCAGTTATAATGGATGTAAAGCCCAGATAGATGAATTGACCAAAATGTTTCTTAAGAAGTCAGTAGCATATAGAAAAGAACTGAGTTACCATAACTTCTTTTTTTTTAAAGATTGATTGATGGATTGATTGATTGATTTTTATCTAGACAAGTTCTCTTCCCAGATGCATAAGGGGCTAGAGCGCATGAAAAGAGTCTGCAGTAAGGGAGCTATCAAAAAAGACAGGGCTTTTCATTTTCATGTGAGTTTCTCCTTTTATCTGTTTCTATAATCCCTCAGAGCAGGATAGGGAGCCTTCTCAATAACTAGTAAGCTGAGAATGAGAAATATGTCCAAAAAACACTGAGCTGAATAAGCACCAAAGTTTGAATAGCATTCTTTGGACTGAAAGCCACATGGAATTGGAAACTAACCATTTTCACTTGGAATAATTACTAAGGCTTTGAGTCTATCCTTCCAGTAAGGATAGTTCAGAAGACTCAATTCCATTTTTGCAAATTTGTTGCACACAGACACTGGCCCTGGGTGATCAACAGTTTCTTGTAGCTTATATAACAGCCACTGAATAATCGTGTGCTGTTCCAGGTTTCTTGGTTCAGCAATTAAGTATAATGAGGTTATTTCATTTTTTATCTTTTATGGAGAAGCCTTCCTTTCTCTGTAAGGGCAGATAAATTATATGTTGGCTAATTGAATTTAAACAAAAAAATTTAAAAAATAAGAGCAGATAAATCTAATGCCTTAAATTAGGCATTTTGTTATTACTTCTCACTAATGGGTCATGGTAATCACCATTTCCAATAATCCTGTTACTTCCAATCTCAGAAAAGGAACACCCAAAGCAAAGCAAAACAAAGCAGGATTTGACCTGGATCTTTTGCTAAACCTCCCCTTTATATAACCGTAACTAAAATATCTCCTTATAGGCATCATCCAAGTAATTTTTTCTCACTAAAATTACTTACTATTTATCAGTGGTCTCATTATTTGGCACTTTGCAAATACACTACACATTATTTTGCTGTGTATGTGTGCATGCGTGTATGTATTCATTATGAAATCCTCTTACACTTACTTTGTCCTTAAGATCTACATTGCATATGACAGACAGCAAAGATTTGGCTAATAATGAAGAGGGTTTTAATAAAGACCATAGATCACAGGAGGAAAGGGAAAAGTAATAAATTAGGAGACAGTAATTTCTGCTACTTTTATAACTCAATAGTTTATTTACTTTGTATAGCTTTTTAAGAAACAGAAACAGCAAATCAAAGATTAAACTGTCATATTTTATTCCTGGTGATAGGGAATTTCTTAGACAACTAGTAACTTAAAAATCATAATAATCTGCTGGGGATGTCATAAGCCCTTTACATTCCCAGAGTAAATAAAAGAAAAGCAATGTCCAGCATTTAGCCCCAAGCAACACCAAACTTCAATGTTAATTTTGATAAACATAATGACTAAATTCTTATCACTGCAGGAAGGGAAATAGAAGAACATATATTCTCTACCTTCCTCTCACTGAAAGACTCCAGAGTTGCTGATGTGACTCTCCTGAATCACAAAGATTCCTGTCCTCTCCCCCACCCCACCTGACCCCGCCCCTTTCTGGATTCAGTGACACTAGGTAAAGTAGAAGTGTTAATTGAGGGGGTGAAATATCTTTCTGGAAAGAGAAGTCTTGGTTTATGTCAACTGGAAATAAAGAGGTGACTACATTGCCAAGAGCATGGTTTGTGATGGTTCCAAGAGTGAATCACAAAGAAAGGGCTTGTGATCTTACTAAAAAGTAAGGCTCCTACCTAGTAAGTCATATTCTTATGGGAGATAGTTTAAGGACTTGACCAGATGCTTTGCTCTCAGTGTGGGCTGGCTGTCCAGAAACCCAGATTAGATAAGATATTCACCTATTATCACCTGGATCCTTGAGAAATAATGGGGCACTGTGTAAAGTACAGCAACAGTGGGTTTTCCACTAACTTATATCAAATGATAGATTTGACTTTATTATGATGCATGATTTACTTTGAGAATTCTCAATTTTAAAAAATGGTGTTTTTAAACAGCTTAAAGTCTAAAAACAATTCATTGGCTCTATTACCCAAGGTCCAGTAAGATAACAACTGATATTAATCAGATAATGAAATGAACACAGACTTTGGGATTACTGAGATCTGCATTCAGATTTGGTTTCTCCCAACTTTTAGTTATATAAATCTACCAGGTTGTTCAAACTCTTTCAGCCTTAATTTCTGCATCTGTAAATTAAGTATAGTAATAAAGCCTACCTCCTACTATTATCATGAGAATTAATAATATATAAATATGCAAAGTACCTAATATAAGCTATGGTGTATATTGTTTTTCTTAAATATTATGATTACTTTAACATTGTGTTGAAACATCATAGGAAGAAAGTAACTTCTTGGTGTTTCATTTTGGAAGAAGAAAGTTTTCTCTGGCAGCTATTGTAAAAAACAATGGAGGCAATATTTACCCTGTTGGATCTCATGGGCTTGGGTTGTAAATCGTTGCACTCTTAGGTTGGATTAGCAGCCAAATGGATGTGTTTTGATATAGGTAATTGAAAGAGTTGCTTTGACAAATTTCAGACTACTTGAGATAGGAAACATATTTAGGAACACTGTAAAAACACACATGCATCCTCAGAAAATAATTCCACACACCTTAAAAACAAAACAAACAGGAGCTCCTGAGTGGCTCAGTTGGTTAAGCATCTGCCTTCCACTCAGGTCATGATCCCAGGGTCCTGGGATCGAGCCCTCAGCTCCCTTCCCCATCATCCCTCTGTGTTCTCCCTCTCATTCACTCTCTCTCAAATAAATAAATAAAATCTTTAAAACAAACAAACAAACAAAAAAGCCATCTAGAAACTTCTGATTTAGGAATGACCTAGACCTTCAATAGATTACTCTTTGAACTTCAACTCCATCCCACAAAACACAGATGAAACCAAGCACTCTAGCAGTAAGTCTAGCTTGGAGTAAATTCAAAAACTCAAACACCTAAGTATTTTGGATAAAAGATTCAAATGCTTTGAATTCTTTTATAATTAAAATACATTTTCTCAGACAAAAATCATGAGGATTATTATTGTATTACAATCTCCTAAACTCAGGACCTAAAGCCAGGTTTTATTTACACTAACCCTAAACCAGGATTTTCTTAAAATGGAGACTAGTATTTAGGGCAAACACACTTGGATAACAAAATATTATCTCCTGTTATGTTATTGTGATTTACATGGGTCCTTCATGTCACTTGCTTTGGAAAAAAAAAACCACAAAAACCATCATGACATTTTCAGTATCTTCAGAAACCTAAGAGGCTTGTATGTGTGTATGGTTTAAAAAAAAGTTGAAACATTTGCCACTTCTTCTTGTGCAAAAATATGAATTTTATATGATGCAATAGCTATTATCTAGTGAGAAGCTATTTGTTGTTTTTGTTAATAGTGGGAAAATGCTAATTTAGAATTCCCACTTAAATAATGCTATTCTTTTTCTCATACTGATGCTTGACAGCTGTCATATTCTGTTATTTGTAAATTCCAATTAAGTCGACATACATGCTTCACACCCCTCATGTAGGACAGTGTAATTTGAGGATGCATTTTTAAACTGGTGAGATAATGTCTTTTCCCTCTGGCATCAAAGGCAATAAATAACATCTCTCTAGATAATATGAATAAGGAGACATCATTAGTTTATACAGCAGAATAGTGATATCACATGGTCTAAAATATATGGGAAAAAATCAATATAATATGGTTTCGAGTTTTTTCCCATAAAGCATAATTACCCAAAGGAACAGATAAAGTATATGCTAATATAACTTCACTGATATCAGAGGACATCAATATACTGGGTTATCAGTACCACCAATTCTATCATAGATGGATCCTACATGATAATATTTGAGGGAAAGATGGAAGAACAGTGTTCACATACCTTCTCTGCTGATGCCTGATAATTTGACTTTATGTTTAATGTTTTACTCTGAGAGTCTCTTTCCCGTAGAGACCCACTTAAAAATACAAACATTTCTTGAATAGGTGAAATGTTGTCTTCTACCCATGATATGAATAAGTTCCTTTGTTAGTATATGTTGCAATAATGCTGGCGTGAGTACTTTATAGAGAAGAGGGACTCTGAGAAAAGGAAACATGAGGAGATGGTGACCAATTTCACACCTCTTCACCATGTGTTTACAGTTGGTGGGTAATGGCACCACTAGTGCTCCCAGCAACCCTTTCTTTCCTGACTAACCTCAAATCTTTGTGCATGTTTTCAAAGAATCCCTCTTACCACAGTGTCTGCTAGGGTTCTCTTCTTTCTCTCCATAAAAGAGTCCTAAATATAAAAGCAAAACAGCAATCTGAAGAATAAGATTTGACTTTACCATTTTTGAATCCAAAAGTCCAGAATAACTTAAGTGTTTAATTTCTTTTGAATTAAAGGAAAAAACAACAAGGCGGGTAGATAGCCATAGGGATATATGATGTCTGTTCCAAAGTTATTCTGGATCCAACAATATCTATTTAGAATTCTCATGGAAGATGAAGAATTAGCCACTAGTGGATCAAGCCAAAAATTAGATAGAGAACTGAATGAAGCAGAAAATATCACAAAACTGTCATCATGAAAGAAATAGTAAAATAATTGACTTCTAAATCCCTACTCCAGGGGCAAAACTTAGTATATGCAGATGCTTTAGAGATTTTCATGACAACAATTGATTTATACCAAGTTTGGGGCCCTAAAACACATGTAATGGCTCAGTGGTTTATGTGATTTTTTTTTTCATTTTAACAGTGAAATATGCCAGGAAAGACACCTATAGTTGTTTTTTCAAGAGATGCAAATGTAGACACAAGTGCCATGATTTTGAAAAAAACAAATAAAACAGTTGATTTCTCAACAAAAGTAAATGTCAAAGGGTATAAGTAGAAGTCTGAAATAAAAATCAGCATCCCTGATAAGTATGTTAGGCTACATATTTATATCAAGCTTTGAAAAATTGGCTCCCCAGACATGTTTGAGATATATCACCTTTCCCATATTTGGGTTGTGGAAGACGATTTTAGGAGAAAGGTGACCCCTCTAGAACATGTCTTTTATTCAGCTAACAAATTTTATCCATGCTGATAGAAAAGACACCATTTTAATCTTTTATTTTAAAATCTCATCTAAAGTCATTCTATGACTTGATCCTAGGTTCTCAGCCTACCAGCATGGGTCACATAAAAAAAAAAAAGTAATAGTTACCAGCTTTCTCATATCTCGCCATCACTTATGAGAAACTGTAATTAAGTTCACAGAGAGTCATTGGAATTTCCTCTCTAGACAAAAATTGAGAAATATCATGAAAACAAAATCAAGACCTTATTGTTTTACCTCATGATCATGTACCTTCTTGTTGAGATTCCAAGAATTGTGTCCTCTGTACACAACTCTTTCATCCACTCATTTTTCCTTGTAAGTGAGGTATGGATTCAATAAAAACAATTACAACTTTATCATAATATAGATATGTTTATGAACATATGGCCAATAATTCCTGAATATCAGTGGCTCATACCTCTCAGTGGCTTTAGAAAAAAAATGTCATTAGTCACTGCCAAGGTTCCACAGGAGTCTTGGAATGATATAAGACTTACCTATGAAACTGGCACTCTCCTTTTCTTCTAGGTCAAGTGTCACTATTTCTCTTTATGTCTCTGCTGCCTTTGCTCTCTGAGAATGCTGACTGACAAGCATGTCCATCTCCTGCTAGAGGCTTCCTTGAAGCTTCAGAGAACTGAACCTACTATCTGTCTTGTAGGGAAGTAATTTGAATCTCTTACTCTCTCATCCACTTGTGCCTTCTTCCCTAAGCCCTTTCTTCTATGTTGGTCTGAAGTAGTGCTGATTTAGTCCCCAGATAGCATAGTTGAACATTAGTTTTTAATCAATGTATTTTCACAGGTACTTGACCAACTTTTCCCACATGACCTTAAAAACAGTCCATCATACTGACTGGCAGATTAAAGTCACCAAGCCATTTGTCCCTGGTGGTATAGCTGTATTCTTACTTAAACCTAAATGCAAAGCTTCTGTGTATAAAATTTATCTAAAGAGGTATGACCTCAAAAATTATAATCCACTAGTCCTTCACTTGGCCAAAGTCAAAATTGTGTGTTTACCTTATTGGGATATCCTTCTTTATTACTTCTTGGAAAATAGAGTGGCATCTATATTTTTTAAGATTACTTCTTTTCATCTATCCATGTACCCCTTGATTTCTCTGAACTCTGTGGAGCTAGGATTAAAAACCTCTGAGGTAACATATAATACTTACCACAGAATCTTGAAAGGATCAGCCTCTATTCCAAAGAATCTGAGAAGTCCAGGGGTTACACAGAAATATACAGCCTGGTGTTAAATTCAAGCTGCCTAAGGTAGTGGTGAGGGGAAATGCGGAGATTAATTGAAGTAGGTAATACCAGCCTCAATTCATGGAATAACTTGAGGTCAACAGTGGGATTTTTAATAAGTTGAATTATATTCACACAATGGAATTATATATACAGCAAAAAGAGTAAATGATCTTCAACTACATATAACAATATTGTTTACTATTTACCTTGTCTATTTTGATATATTTAATGATAAATCTCACACAAACGTTGCATGAAAGAAGTTTGACACAAAGGATTTCGTGATACATGAAAAACGTTTATTATCTCATTGATTAGTGATTTAATCATTATCATTAATTGAAATGAATGTCTACATCAGTGAATATTTAAGTTAAATAATTAGCATAATATACGTTATATCATTTATGTAAATTACAGAAACAGGCAAAGCTGATCTATGCTGCTAGAAATCAGAATATTTGTTGTTTCTGAGTGTTGAGGAATAATGATTGGCAGATATTTGAGTGGTGTTGATAATGCTCTGCTTCTGAGTAGTGGTTATATAGGTGTGTTCAATTTGTGAAAACCTAACTATACATTTAGTAACCTACTTTTCATGATAAAGGTAAACTTTATCATGATAAAGATAAGGCAAACTGTTATAAAATGTTTTTGAAAGATATAAAGATATACGGAATAAAACAGAAATGTTTTTTCACCAAATGTATCTTAAACTTGCTCTTCTCTCGAGAGCAAATTAATAAAATATTTCTTGCATATTTTTCCAGGCCTTTTTTTTATGTATACACACAGAAACATGCTTGTATCTATATTAAAACACATATATCAATGCCATATGCACATGACAATTTGCGCTAGGCTTACAAAAGACGAAAATGCATATCTCTTTCAATTTGGCAGTCAGCAAATTCACACTGGTAGACTGGAATTGGGCATGGTGGGAATATTTGCATCACAGAAACTAGCAAATGCTATAAACTAGAGCTTCCTTTTTTCTGAAAGTTAGATGAAATTTTTATTCTTACAAAGGATGTTGCATTAAACATAAATAACACAGACTGACTATATTTCTCCAATGTCTCTTTGTTACCCAAAGTTGCCAGAGAAAAGTCTGAGGTTCAAACAATTCTTGATATTTGTAAAAAAAAAAAAA
>ML110867.1:83047-98931 GCA_003697995.1 Taxidea taxus jeffersonii
AAAAAAAAAAAAATTCTTATGCTCAGTCTTTCACTCTCCCTGACATTAAAATTTTCTCTGTATCCTTGGGATTTGGGAATTTTATCATCATCTGTCTAGGTGAGATCTAACTTCTGGTAGAATAATCTCAGGGGTAAGTATGCTAGTGAAGAGTTCTTTAAATTAGATGTCCAAGTACCCAGAAATCACAACAGGTGACAGCCTACATAGTTAATTTCTATATCCAGCTTTTCTCCTGAAGGCAAATACATCCTAAAAATCTTGAACATCCCTAGGTGAAGAGGCCATTTTTGCCTGAGAAGACTAAAATTGCATAACTGCCGAGATTGAGAAGAGAGAATATTGTCACAAAAGCAGTAAAATAGAACGGATTTTAGTTATAGAAACATAGGTTAAGATGGTGGCACTACCACTTGTTAGCTGTGTATTTAGCTTTTGCCAAATAACATAATTTATTTGAGCCTCAGTTTCCTCAATTAAGAAATGCAGGAAAAGTATGTTCATACATTTTGTTTTGTTATTGAGAATTAAATAGCATAAATATAAAGAAATGCAGTGTTTAGAACATAATGAATACTAAAAATGTTAGCTTCTTCATTAATTTGTTCCTTCTTTAATACCCAAAACACTGTCCTATTTTCCACTGAAAACTATCTGTCAAACTGGTCTTCCTTTATTTTTCATACTCATACTCCCACTTACAACTGTTTGGAGCTAGGGATATGGGCTACTCTAGAATACAGGACCACTTTACTCTGCTATTAACATGCTCCTATTAACCAATTGCTCTGTTATCTTAAAAAAGTCAGACCCTTCCTCATCTCTCAAACAAGTGGGTTGACTGGATAATCTCTACTGTTTACGAGACCTGGATTTCAGTGACATTATAAATAAATTTGCCCATTGCTCTATGTAAAGGCAGAAAGTAAAAATTGGAATGAATGTGTAGATATTTTAAGTAAAATAGGAAGCCCATCTTTTCAAAAGAAGGTAAGATGGTCAGAAACTGAACAGAATAGGTAAAAACAATGTGGTAGCGATTAGTGGTTTTGGGGGGTTCTGATGGACCAGAGCATGAATAATTTAATGAGAGAATATAAGGATATATGTGACAGTAATTTTAAACAAAAATAAAACAGCTAGTGGTGAGTCAATAAGCACATACAATATATTAAGAGCTATGTCCATATCCCACTTAGTCCTCACTATGAGTTTGGTTCTATTATTTCTATTATTACCTTCCAGAAATATGGAAGCCAAAACTTAGGAAAGTAGTAATTTGACTAAAATAAAATAGCTGATAGATGACCAAGCTTGAATTAAAATCTTTGTCTAGGGTAAAGTAAAAAATTAAGATGTTTGAAGTGTAGAAATATGTAAAGAGAAAAGGACAAAAAGGCAAAAAAAAAAAAAGAGTAATAAGGTAAACCCGTTTAGTTAAGAAACTCTATCTTTAAAGCTCTGTATACTGATGATACCCAGTAAAATGTGCTGTAGGTCAGGGACTCAAAAAATAATTAATTAGCTGTTTCTAACACACACACACACACACACACACACAAGCTCAGAAAAAAGAGCCAAATAATATTTAAATTTATGTATAACTGATGACTCTAATACTAACCACAGAATTCATTCCAGAGATCCAAGTGTTCCAGTATGTTTAATTCCATGGCTGTACAAAATATGTCTTTCATGTTCTTTGGGCTTTGACATAGAAAAGACTAATTAGGCACAAACCATTCTTTGTGTGGGTTAATAGTCTAGGTTTCATGTTCATTTATTTTCCAAATGGTATATAAGGTTAAAAGTTAAAAAAAATCCTATGTTTTTAGTCCAGCTTCCATTTGATGTGTGAATTCTTCCTAACATGTTCCCACCAAGTAGTTACCCAACTTGTTCTTGAATAACCATTTACAACTTCCCAGAGTAACTGACTCTACTTTTAGATAGCTGACCTCAAAGACTTAAAAACTCTTCTCTCTGATCTGCCTTCCCTGTGACATTCATACAAAGTTGTATACTTCGAGATCATATTTAACAAGTTTAACCACCTTTCCTTGTCCGTCTTTGAAATATCTAAAGATATCCTGATAGTCTCCCGTTAAATTTTGTACTTCTTTTGCTAAACATTCTCTTTCTTTCTCATATAACGTGCTTTCACATTCTTATATACATTCTTATATCATTCGGGCACTGCTATCTAGAAACTGCTCCAGGATTTCTATTGTATTCCGTTTTCTTTCTCAGAATCAAATTCAAGGTTCTGGGTAATGTTTGACTAGTGACAAAACACCTCCTCTGTTTGGAATTACAGTCAACTATTAAATGCAGGGGTTAGGAACACCAACACTCCACCTCTACCCCTCACAGTCAATTATCTGCATAAAACTTTTGACTTCCCCCATACTTAATTACTAATAGCGTACTGTTGATTGAAAACCTCACCAGTAATATAAATAGTCAATTCACATGTGTTTTTATGTTATATGTATTATATGCTATATTCTTGGAGTAAGTTAGAGAAAAGAAAATGTTATTGAGAAAATCATAAGGAAGAGAGACTACATTTACAGTACTGTACTGTCTTTATCATGTAAAATCCACATATAAGTGGACCTATGGACATTAAATTGATGTTGTTCAAGGGTAACTATATTTTTATCTATTAATTCAGTCTAACATAATTATTACAATCAAAAGCATGTCTCTATAGAGAGATAGCTAATGACTCTTTTACTAAGTTAACAAAGCTAACATTTTCTTTTTTTATTTTTCTTCCAGACATCATTTAACATACAGAACACAAAGATAAGGCAAATTGATAGTACCTTTTCTCAAAACTACATCTATCTCAGAAATAAGTGTTGCTCATCTATCTTTCCCAAAATTACACACATATATATTTATATATGTATAAATATATGTGTGTGTGTTTCATGTATAAATCCTGTGTGTATTACAATATTACAGTGAAGTATATTTTGGAACTTTGCATGTTTTCTAATGTCCTGTTATTCTAGGTGTTTGGTAAAGTGTGTGCATTCAGATCCTTGCTGCCTACAATTAACTGGTAGTTGCAACATTCTAAGAAGTTCAAAGTACTCCTTCTCTGCACTGTTGTAAACCTTGTACTTTTGATTATTGCTTTGACCAAGGTTATATTACTAGGATATCTTTCTTCAACCAACTTGAGCTTCTTGTCTTTATCACTCCTCCTTCCTTTCTGGCTTGTTGATAGCTGTGAATATTGCACACGACAGAAAGGAGTGAAAGTGCCATGGAGAAAAGGGGCTGTGTATATATAACTGATTGACTTCAGGGAAGACTGGAGGGCAACTTACCTCCCTTGGGTTAGACCTGGTAAAGAACTGGAATGAGTGTGTTTGGGGGAGTCATCCCCAATCTATATCAGAGGCTTAACTAGGCTAATACATCATATTGTACAGTAGTAGACATAAGATCATTCATTTTTCAGTGATTTTAAAATCTTTTTATTTTTTAAATTTCCATGCCAGAATAATGTAGGATGCAACCTTTGTAGATATTATGTTTATCTTTTTCCTTGCATATTATTTGCCATGCCAAACAGTACTATATTTGTCTAGCTCTCTGAAGAGACAGACTTATCATGGCTTCAAGGTCACACTGAAACTTGATCAGAGTGAAGTGTAATTGCAGAGAAAATAAAACAGCATCTGGTATAAGGAATCACAGAAAGGATAAAAGAGAGAACTAGAAAAGTTCAAATATCGATTGTATGGTCTCGTCCATTTGTAAAAGAAAAGGTGGCAGAAGCCTTAGGTTTCCTTCAATGTAATTTTCTGTGATTTCTCAACTCTTCTACAGAGAATGGAGATGAAGCAGAAAAGAAAGGAAACATAAACTTGATTAAGTTAGGACCTGCGTTTTAAGGAATTCTCTCTCATAAGCCAAGTAGATAACGATTGGCTAGGGGCAGGCCATTTAGCCACTGTGGTTTTCAGTCTTCCCATCTGTGACAACAAACAGTTAAACTGCGAGACTTTGGATATTTTTTCCAATTCTAAAGCTTATAACTTTAAGAAGCTGTTTCAAAACATAATTCTGGAACAACTCTGACATACATTTTAATCTCTGAAGATATTAAAATGTGTGTTCGATGGATGCCTGGCTTGTGTTAGCCCTAGATACTAGTCCATGGGCTGGAAGTAACTCTGCCTGTAGGAAATTGCTGTAAGGGGTTGTTTCCTAGAGAAGAAGAAATAATATTATGAAAATGAAATTGAATTTGCCTTTGCCTTTAGCTTCTGTCTTATATCAATTATAGCCGTGAGAAGTGGACAAATGAAGGAAGAGGGTTCAGGGAGACCCGGGTTTTTGAAGCATCCTGGATATCTGTGTACCCTGTCATATATTGGCACAGATTTCAGGGGCAGTATGCCACTCCTATAACCTCATTAGTCCTGGAAAAGTGACAGTATTGCAGATTACTCTGCTGGCCATCAAGCTACCAACAGCACCCAATTGTACCCTGGGGAAGTCATTGCTATAAACATTTCTTAGAGCTCAAATAAATCTTGTCTAAGCATGTTAAGAAGGCATGAGTGCTAGCCAAGGATATCAAGGCCATTGTTACACAACAGCAAAAGTACATAGTGGCATTGCCTTCCATATTATCACCAATGTATTAGTGAATTCTTAGTTGTTTAAAATGGTAAGAAAGTTATATGAGGGACAAAAATTATTTCTTTGACTTAATTTCTCTACTTGCTTTAGTTAATTTGCAAAAACCTTATATTTATTTCATCTTCATGTTTTACTTGATTGTCTTATAGTAAAACAGCTATAATCTTTAGGCTGTGCTACTTGATCTGGTCTCTCTAATAACAGATATTTATTCTTCTCAACAAGATTTGTTTATTTTAGTTGTTATTTTATCCCAAATTAAACTCCATATTTTTAAGAGATATGCCAGGTTTAGATGACTAACATTTAAATGAGAGCATTGAAATCAGGCTTAATAAAATATTTTATTTTCTCACTTGCAAGTCAAACCTGATTATGGGGCTTTAGATATATTATTGCAAGCACTGTTATTGTTTACATATGTAACAATAGGGTTTTTTAAGGAAAAACTTCTTATTCTCACAATCAAAATTTTCCAAAATAAACAGTAGAGGATTTAATTCATACATATATTGAGTTAAAATTATTTTGCCTACTCCAGTGAAGTAGTATCTAACATACTTGAGGTCGTAGATTATTATTCACCCTGTTTCCCAAGAGCCTTCCTTATACTAACCTCTCAATAGAAGACTGATTTATACACTTGGTATTTCATCTGAGATCAACAATAGAAGACGATTCATACACTTGATATTTCATTTGAGATCAAACATATATATATGAATTTTCTAATTTAAACATAATTCTTCAATTAACAATAAACATATAGAACTAATAGAGTACTGATCAGGTACAAAGTGCTAAGTGAAATAAAGAAGAAATAAGATAGAGTGTCTTCTGCTGAGAAGCTCTAAAAAAGAGCAGAAAGATAAACCAAATATCGATTTAAAAAACTGATAGGGGTGCCTGGGTGGCTCAGCGGGTTAAATCTCTGCCTTTGGCTCAGATCGTGATCCCAGGGTTCTGGGATGGAGCCCCGCATCTCATCGGGCTCTCTGCTCAGCGGGGAGCCTGCTTCCCCTTCTATCTCTGCCTGCCTCTCTGCCTACTTGTGATCTCTGTCTGTCAAATAAATAAATAAAATCTTAAAAATAAATAAAAAAATTTAAAAACTGATAAAATGATTATATAAAAAAAAAGGTTACATTTTCCAAAAAACATCCAAAAGACCTGGAAGAATAGCAATAGATCAAGTGTGCTATAATACCCTATTTTTCTTCAAGTGCTATAATACCCTTTTCTTACAACAGCGTCCTGTCTTCCAAACCTATACCTAGAAGGTAAGGAGGAGTTATGTCAATGTTACCCAAGCATCTGAGGGGCACAGAAAGAAATTTAGTGATAGTAATACAAAATAAGTGTGCTATAGGAGAGTAAACAGGAAGGGGCAGCCTTTGGGAATGATTGGAAATTTTAGAATACAAGAGTAAAATTCCCCAAATATAATTAAGAAAGATATTTCTGGAAGTAAAAAATATTAGCAAAGGAATTAAATAATATTGCCATATAGTGTAAGCTGTAGAGATTAGAATTTGTAGTAAATTAACTCTATTATGTAAGGTTCTGTGGGAAATCTTCCTTGGATTGGAAAATAGGCATTTATGCTGCTGTTCATATTTTGGACTAGATACAGAGTTAAATGATGATTAAGAAATTTCATGGAATATAGAGCTCATGCCTCTTACCTAATACCTTCAGTTGTATCCATAAATGCTGGCTCCTTGCTATTCTTTGAACAAGTCAAGCATAATTTGCATTAGTGATTTTTTTTTCCAATTGTTCATTCCGTCTGGAAAGTTTGTCTTCAGAAGATTGGTTAACATCCTAAATCTTGGCTCAGATTTCAGCTTCTCAGCTAGGCCTACCTTGGCCAGCCTATTTAATATTGGTATCTGTTTCCCACAGCATTCCTAATACCCTTCAATCTTCAAACATACTAATAATTTACTATTTATTATACTTATTATTTATTTGCTGACTCCTTTCATAAAATATAAACTTCTTAAGGGAAGGGATATTTATTTATTTTATTTTGGGTTTTTTAAAAATATTTTATTGATTTATATAAGAAAAAGAGCACAAGCAGGGGGAGGGAGTAAAGGGAGAGAGAGAAGCAGGGTCCCTGCTGAGCAGAGCGCTTGATGTGGGATTCCATCCCAGAAGCCAAAGGCAAATGCTTAACCGACTGAGCCACCAAGGCGCCCCTATTTTTTTTTATTAATATTCTCAAATAAGTATTTTTTTAAAGATTTTATTTATTTATTTGAGAGAGAGAGTGAGCATGAGAGGAGAGAGGTCAGTGGGAGAAGCAGACTCCCCACCGAGCAGGGAGCCTGATGATGGGACTCCATCCCGGGACTCCAGGATCATGACCTGAGCTGAAGGCAGTTGCTTAACCAACTGAGCCACCCAGGCACCCCTATTCTCAAATAAATATTTTTAATGAATTAAATAGAAGAATTAAATCATCTCAAATCCATTCAGTGAAGTGGAAAAATATAGGGCACAAATGCAACCTCAAGAAATCGCAATGAATTACCACCTTAACTCCACCTAGATCAATGTAAAAGTTAGCTGAATTCTATGAAAACTTCAAGCAAATATTTTATACAAAATTTATAAAAGGGTAAGAGAGCCACATTTTATAGAGATTCAGATGCTAGGTAGTTATGAAAACAGCAATTGTCCACTAAACCTAGAAATGTAAGGATAATGTTAGAAAATCTATTACTATTCATGATCTGTTTGCAATTGATATCAACAAAACAAAGGAACATAACCATTCTATTTATTGTCTTCCTAACTGCACACTTGATTACTACAACCACTCTTTTCCTCAGTCTTTTCTGTATAACCTTGGTAGCTTAATCTTCAGAAAATTACCAATATTGTTTGGTTTCATCCTCTCTGAACTAGCATGACATTGCATGATCCCAATTCCTTATTTTTCATTTTTACTCTTCTTCACTGACTATTTCCCATGGTCCCTTAACCTCTGCTAACGATGTTTATGATCTTTAGAATGTCATGTGTTTATCATCTGGTTATTTCTCTTTGCTTCTTCAACTATGAACTAGAAGCCATTCCCTCAAGTTTCAGGTCTATTTTCCCTGGGATATTGTGAAGAAAAACACATCCTGACTTGGGATCAGACTAAATAAAAGAGTTGAAAGAAAAGGAAGGATCAAAGTCAGCTCCATGTTTCCCAGCATGAGAGACTGAATAAGTGATGAGATGAAGTATAGTCCTGGAGAAGATCTGAAGGAGAACCTTCTTTGGAAGGAATGTGATGATAACATTTTAAATAAATTATTCAAATTATAGATTCTTACATTAGAAATGTGAGCTAGTCAAGTAATAGGATATGTATATCAAGCAAGAAGTTATGGATGTGACTAAAATTTGGAAGTCATCTATAAAGAGGTAATAAAGATATGAAGTTCCTACTTTACTAGAAATAGAAACTGTAGATACTCAGTAATAAGAAAACAAGTCACTTTGTTTGAAGCTGTATTTTCCTACATAGGTATGTCTTATTTGAAAGGTTAAGAAATACAAGTGCTGAAGTCACAGAGTGACAGAGTGAGGGACTGTAATTAAAATCATGTATTTTTAAGAGTTTTGAGCATAATTAACAGTATGTATGTTGACTTAAGTTATTGTTTTTAAAAAGAAAAATGCTGCATTTAAAAAAATGAGTATCTTGGGGCATCTGGGTGGCTCAGTCAGTTAAGTGTCTGACCCAAGTCATCATACCACAGTCCTGCTCACTGGGGAGTCTGCTTGAGGATTTTCTCTCTTCCTTTTCCTCTGCCTTTCCCCACCTCTCTCTCTCTCTCTCAAATAAATAAATCTCAAAAAGAAAAGAAAAGAAAACGGGTAACTTTACTACAGTTTTTGTGGTTGGAGAATGGAAAACTAAGTTTACTATAGTTTTTGTGGTTGGAGAATGGAAAACTAAGTTTATAATTGGTATCAATTCTTTTTATTCTTCTCAATCCAGTCTTGCTTTTTGTTGTCCAGTTACTCTAGGAAAACAAAATCTATTTTTTTCTTTCTAAATATCCACTCTTGTTAGCAGAAAATAAAAAGATAAAAAAATGGGTGAATGACTCATTGGTTCTTCCTGCTCACTTTAGAATATTTAGAAAATTATAGAAATCTTAAAAATCTAAATCACCTAGATTCCTTCCACCTTGAAACCAATTAATTTATTGCATTCTATTATATTCCATTGGGCATCGTTCTATATCCAGAAATTTCATTCTAAGCATGAATTTTAATGACACTAGAATGAGAAAACTGAATAAACATAAAGTATATACATAAATAATCATATATGCATATATATATGGCATAGCTGATGAGTTTATGATGGCATATATGCATATAAACTCATCAGCTATGCCATTCCATGAGCAATTCAGAGGGACGCTCAGAAGCAGAGCAAAGGAAAGAAGGGGAATCAGTAAAGGGGAAAAAGGACCAGAAGAGTGCAGTCATGGGAACCAATGCAGTTAATTTTCAAAGTACTGTACATACGAGCAGCAGCCCAGGCAGGGAGTTTCAAAAAAGATTAAGTGCCTACATTTTTAAAAGATGTCATTAAAATGATAACTGAGAAAAGAACTTTGAATTTATAGAAAAGCAGTAATTGGCCTTTTGCAAGAAAGAATTAAACTATTGTATTTCAGGATAAAGGCATGTCACTTTTTCAGACTAGGTAACTGAAATCTGAACATATTAAATGATTTATTCAAGTCATACAGTTAGTAGAACAATTGGCACAAGAAATCATAGCTGAAGCTAAGTCAAAGATTCATCTCATTCTGTTTTGATTTTATTTTTCTAAACAAAAGAACGAGATCATACAATACATTAAAAATATTTTTTCTGATCTTAATTTATTGTTGGAAATTTCATATATCTGGAAATCAAAACACTTTTTGTATTTTCTTTGATTTATTAAATGGAAAACAGGATGTATTTTGAAGATGAAATATATAGGAATAAATTAGAAAAAACTACTTTTTTACTGTAACATCTCTGGATATTATTTTTACTATTGCTTATAAAATACAATCTCATAAAAATCTAAGCTGTGTTATTAAAAAAGAACCTGTAAATTAGGAGAACAAGCAACAGTTTTTTCCAAATTTCTTCATTTAAAAAAACACTGAATAATGTTAACTCTGTAATTTTCTCCTTTTTAATCACTTGAGTTTCAGTTAAAGAGATTTTACTGCAATTTTTTCATTATTTCAAAAAGATTAAAATAATGTATGTAATAAGCCATTTATAACATCTCTCCTTTTTATTAATATTTTAATAAAAAAGAAAATTGGATTCAAAAAAATTACTGAAGAAGAAATACTTTTGCATTATTTCCAATGACACAAGATTGTCTTTTATGACCAAAACATCAAGATGAAATGGCCTACAGAACTGAATGAATGGACAATCTTCTAGAGTCCATTCTGAAAATTTAGAGCCCAGAGGCATAGGCTGACAGCATAAAACAGATTCCAGCTCGGGAGCATTTTTAATGAGAAACTCCTCTTGCCTCTCCACTACTATAGGCTTGGCAGATATGCAACCAGAGCTCCGTCTGGTGTCACAGGGAAGGCTCACAGCAGCAGCATTGCCATCCCCAATCCAGTAGTCTAGGGACCTGTGACTCATACATAAGTCATAACTAGTCTTCAGATTACAATGATAGTGCCTGTACATAGATGTGTATATATGCATGCTCATATACATACACTGTCTGTCACTACAGTGGAAAAGACTGCAAGTTAAAAGTTGATTCATTTACATGTATAAAATTATATGAAAACATATTTTTATTTTATTTTTTGCCTTCCCTGCACGGAGTTGAAAACATATTTTTAAATAGTAGAAAAAGCCCTATATGATTCTTGTTTTAATAGTCATATTTTAGGAACGCCTGGGTGGCTCAGTTGGTTGGGCAGCTGCCTTCGGCTCAGGTCATGATCCCAGCGTCCTGGGATGGAGTCCCACATCGGGCTCCTTGCTCAGCTGTGAGCCTGCTTCTCCCTCTGCCTCTGCCTGCCACTCTGTCTGCCTGTGCTCGCTCCCGCTCTCTCTCTGACAAATAAATAAAATCTTAAAAAAAAAAAATAGTCATATTTTATAGAAAAGGACAATGGTCAACACATGCTTGGTTAAATAGTTTTTATTTTTGCCATATCATCTATATTCTGTGATTAAATATAACTTATAGTCTTCAGGTCAAATGATGTTATATCTGTATTTAAAATAGACCTAGGTTTCCTCTTTCAACAAAGGAAAGATACATAATAAATATGCCATCTCTATTCATTTCCAGTTCAGCCCTGTTACCATTGATGATAAATTTCAACTGCTTTCTTTTTTTTTTTAAGATTTTATTTATTTATTTATTTGACAGAGATCACAAGTAGGCAGAGAGGCAGGCAGAGAGAGAGGGGAGGAAGCAGGCTCCCTGCTGAGCAAAGAGCCAGATCGGGGGCTGATCCCAGGACCTTGAGATAATGACCCAAGCCAAAGGCAGAGGCTTTAGCCTACTGAGCCACCCAGACACCCCTCAACTGCTTTTTTAACAGCATTTGCAACTTCTTTGCTGAACTCACCCTGAGAAACTCTAACCTGGGATGATCCAACCTCCCCAGTCTTTTATACGCTATTGCTGTGTGCTCCTGGAGCAACTGTATGGTCCCTGATCACCTTCTAGCCATTATTTAAACCTTCTATGTTCAGCAACTTTCCTCAATATCCAAAACGGGACCTCCATACCTTCTCCCACTTGTCAGGGCCTCACCTGCTACCACTTTGACTCTTTAATCACTTGCCAAGAAATATAAAAAGTCAGCCAATCATGAACTATTCTAACTCTCTACCCTCTTAGTATTGCCTCCCTACTGTCTTAGTGAGGGACTTCTCCTGTCTGAGGCTAATCCACTACCTCTAAGAAAAGTCCATGCTCTGGTTTCTCTCTGATACCTCAATGATTTTCCCTTTCTCTCTACTTTGACTTCTTCCCTTTATCCTATGAACCCATATAAATGACTCCTGTTTTCTAAAACTTTCCCTTAATCCTAAATTTTCATCTAAATGTTCTCTTTCTCATTAGAATAAAGCATCCTGCACAGCAAAGAAAACAGTCAACAAAACCAAAAGACAACCGACAGAATGGGAGAAGATATTTGCAAATGATATATCAGATAAAGGGCTAGGATCCAAAGTCTATAAAGAACTTGTCAAACTCAACACCCAAAGAACATATAATCCAATTAAGAAATGGGCAGAAGACATGAACAGGCATTTCTGCAAAGAAGACATCCAAATGACCAACAGACACATGAAAAAGTGCTCCGCATCACTCAGTATCAGGGAAATACAAATAAAAACTACAGTGAGATACCACCTCACACCAGTCAGAATGGCTAAAATTAACAAGTTAGGAAACAACAGATGTTGGAGAGGATGTGGAGAAAGCGAAACCCTCCTACATTGTTGGTGGGAATGCAAGCTAGTGCAGCCACTCTGGAAAACAGTATGGAGGTTCCTCAAAAAGTTGAAAATAGAGCTACCCTACAATCCAGCAATCACACTACTGGGTATTTACCCTGAAGATACAAATGTAGTGATTTGAGGGGGCATGTGCACCCAAATGTTTATAGCAACAATGTCCACAATAGCCAAACTATGGAAAGCCAAACTATGGAAAGAACCTAGATATCCATCAACAGATGAATGGATAAAGAAGATTATATATATATATATATAAATATTCATATATATATATATACACATATGTATATATATATATATGAATACTATGCAACCATCAAAAGAAATGAAATCTTGCCATTTACAATGATGTGGATGGAACTAGAGGGTATTATGCTGAGCGAAATAAGTCAGTCAGAGAAAGACAATCATCATATGATTTCCCTGATATGAGGAATTTGAGAGGCAGAGCATGGGGCTGTAGGGGGTAGGGAGGGAAAAATGAAACAAGATGGGACCAGGGAAGGAGACAGACCATAAGAGAATCTTAATCTCAAGAAATAAACGGATGATTGCTGGAGAGTGGGGTGGGATAGGGTGGCTGTGTTATGGACCTTGGAGTGTGTATGTGCTATGGTGAGTGTTGTGAAATGTGTAAGCCTGATGATGTACACAGACCTGTACCCCTAAAATAAATAATACATTATATGTTAATAAAAATATATATACTGAGAAAATATAATGCAATTATATATGGCTTCTTTGCATTTAATTTAAAATGATAACCATTAATATTTATTTATAAATTTATTTATCTATTACAAAATTTCAGACAGAACTACAAAAACTCCTTCAATCTGTTCAAACATATGAAATGATTTGCTAATTGTCCAAATTGTCCAAAAGTCCAATTGCATTTTCTGAAACAGCTCTCTTAGATGATCTATTTTAATTCTCCTTCCCTAAACTATTATATACCAAGAGTCCTAGGAATCCTAGGATTTCCTTTCATTATTGGGATATTTTAAAAATGTTTTTCTATTTTATATCTCTTGATTCTTGGCCTCATTTCCTTCTCTTTCTTCTTTGTGTGTTATTACTTTTATAATGGTGGATCATGCCTTCCATTAGCTTCTTGAGAGAGTGAATGGTAAATGATGTTTCTGAAACTTGCATCCTGGTAAATGTTGTTTATTTTAGTATCACTCTTGATTTATAGCTTGGATGGATATAGAATTTTTACTAGAAAAGTATTTTCAATTTTTTTAATATTCTTTCAAGTTCTAAATATTCTAGTCCTCTGTGATTTTATATAAGTGGAGACAGCTAAGAATTTCAGTATGTGAGAATACTAAATTAAATAATTATTGAGCATATGATTCTTCTGTTCTTAAAAGCCAAACCTAATTGAGTCTTGAGGACTTTCAAAAACTGAAACCAATGGAAAATATGCCACTTAGGATGAATTCCATTCAGTATATTATGTGATTTCACATAATATGTATTTTTCACTTTTTATTTTGAAAAGAAGTTCAACTTACAGAAAACTGCAAGATTACATCTGCAAATGAAAGAGACTTTCATTTCTCTTAAGAGATGTACAATGTATGCATGTATAAGTATTTTATTTATTTATTGAACAAATCATTTGACAGTAAGTTGCAGGGCTAAAGTTTTTTTTTTTTTTTTTTTTAAGATTTTATTTATTTGTCGGATAGAGGGCAGGAGCGAGCACAGGCAGAGTGGCAGGCAGAGGGAGAAGCAGGCTCACCGCCGAGCAAGGAGCCCGACGCGGGACTCGATCCCAAGACGCTGGGATCATGACCTGAGCCGAAAGCAGCCGCTCAACCAACTGAGCCACCCAGGGGTCCCCAGGGCTAAAGATTTTTCACCTCTAAATATTTCAGGATATATTGTTGTTGAACAAAGACATTTACTTACATAATCATAGTATGCTTATAAAATTAAAGAAACAAAATTGATGCAATACTATTGTCAAATATAAAATCTATATTCAAGTTTTAACAAATTATCTCAATTATATCTTTACAGCAATTTACTCCAACAAGAATCCACTATGAGATAGACATTACATTAGTTTCAGATCTCTTTTGTTTCCTTTAATCTGACACCATTCTTTTTTATTTATTTATTTGACAGATAGAGAGGGATCACAAGTAGGTAGAGAGGCAGGCAGAGAGAGAGAGAAGGAAGCAGGCTCCCCGCTGAGCAGAGAGCTAGATGTGGGGCTCGATCCCAGGACTCTGGGATCATGACCTGAGCTGAAGGCAGAGGCTTTAACCCACTGAGCCACCCAGGTGCCCCTGACACCATTCTTAAGCCATTCTTTGCCTTTCCTGACATAGATCTTTTTTAAAGCACACCTCAAAATTATTTAGGAAGGAAGTTATAGTGTAGTCCTTAATTTCTTTTTTTTTTTCCTGATGAGTACCTGATACTTGATTCTTCAATTTTGTACAAGAATACTGTATTAAATGTCCTTCCTAAAGCATCTCATCAAAAGGCATATAAATGGCAGTTTTCCCCATCACTGATGATGTTAACTTTAATCACTTGGTTAAGGTGATGTCCTCCAGGGTTAATCAGGATAAAGTACTTTAAAAACAAAGCCTTTTAGAAACTCAGGATAAATGAGGAAGAGCAACAAGTATAACTCAGATTGTCAGAAACCCATCTTCCAAGACAGTATTTCTTGATTGCTTATGAATATAGTAAATATTAAGGACTTATGTTTGGAGTATAAATAAGATAAGGGAAACTCAGAGTAAATCTAATGATATGTGTGCCAAATTGCTAAATGTGGGGATTTTTTAAAGAAGTGTGCTCCCTGTGTTGTGAATAGTTGTATGTTACAGCTTGCATGGGTAAAATGCTTTGATTTCAGTATGGTGTCTTCCATTTGTTGCTTAAAAAACAGGTATGACTTTTTCCTCCATAGCCCTGAGTGACAAAATGTGACTGACAGCTACTCTTAAAAGATGAACACATATTTCTTTCTTAAGAGTCTCTTTTCAAAGAACTGCCACATAATTTTAATACAATTTAATCAGAAAAGGGCTATCTGGGTTGACTTCATTATACATTCACACATTCAATCACACCAACATCACTTTTCAAATATCATCTCTTACAAATGGATGCTGTTAACTTTCTCAACAGTAAAGGCATGGCATGTGATTTCTACCCATCAGTAGAGACTTAATAAATCACCCAACATATTACAGTTTCACGCCAAGTTAGCACCTTCATCAGGGAATGAAATTAGCAGAGCAAATCCTGGCTAATTGTGAAAGATGCTAATTACACACTCACCCTGTAAAATGAGGCATGAGTGATGTGTGGCGAGCCCCACACAAAGTCATGAACACTTGGAAATGCAACACTTAAATAAAGCCTAAAACTGCTTATGCAGAGAGAAATGGAGACCAGACAGAGAGTAAAAATATACAGCCAGTAAAAGAAAAAAGAATTTACAGGGAGTTTTAAGATCTCATTTTAGAACTGTAGCAAGACTAGTGGGAACCTGGGTGATTCCAGGGATGCATTATGGAGCCTACCAGGTCTAATGCAAATCCTCACTCTATCGTTTCTGGCACAAATTAATAACTGTTCACAGCTGGGATATGGGATAGCTGTGAAAGAACTGACCTCAGTTCAGCTACTCCTAGGTGGGGAGGGTCCAC
>ML110867.1:99331-145786 GCA_003697995.1 Taxidea taxus jeffersonii
TGGGGCGCCTGGGTGGCTCGATGGGATAAGCCTCTGCCTTCAGCTCAGGTCATGATCTCAGGATCCTGGAATCGAGCCCCACATCGGGCTCTTTGCTCAACAGGGAGCCTGTTTCCCCCTCCCCCTCTGCCTTCCTCTGTGCCTACTTGTGATGTCTCTCTCTCTCTCTCTCTGTCAAATAAATAAATAAATAAATAAAATCTTAAAAAAAATGTGTTATAACATGTACCATCTTTTTCTATTCTTTCCAGTTCCTCTGAAGATCTGAGCCACCAGTTAAGACTTCAACACTACCAAACCAAACAGAGCCAATATTTCTCTTTGTCAGTTTGTTAGGTCCCACACACTGAATTTGCTCATGAAAGACAATTCTCACTTTACATTTAATTAAAATGTTCCTGACTAATGACTTGTGCAAACCACTAAAGCAATGACACCATTTGCAATTTGCGAAGGTAACACACAGAAGGAGATTGTTCTGTGGTTAATTTGTGTAATGATGCAAAGGTGATAAATTATTAAATCCCCGAAGAGACAATATGAAAGGATGAGGTTTGTGACACAATTTCAAGCATAATCATGACAAAAAAAAAAAAAAAGAAGAAGAAAAGAGAAAAAAGGAGAAAAGAAAAATGACAAGTTAAACGTCCAGCAGCTTCCAAATCTTCTCTTTTAACAGAAAGAAAGAATTAATTACAAAAATGTGTTTATGTCATCATTTATAAGACTTCTATATAATTTATTAACTGCAGAAAAACCATAAAGTAGAAATCTTTTTCCATTAAAAATGCTCCTTTTTTCTAGTCATAAATAACAACAATATTCATGACAAGATAAAGACAGTGTTTTCTCCGGCCACTGTTTCCAGAATGGCAGACATTTTCTGATAGATTCCATACTGAGTTCAAGTGTTTCAGTACTAATTTCAAACCTGAACATCTACTCCCCAGCAAAGAAAGAACACCACAAAAAAACTCTAGATAAAAAGTATTCTATGTAACAAATAACCTTACCTATTATTTTGTATGAAAAATAGTAATTTGAGCCACTTACAAATACAGTAAAGATTGTGAGTTGCCTGGGTGGCTCAGTGGGTTAAAGCCTCTGCCTTCCGCTCAGGTCATGATCCAAGGGTCCTAGGATCAAGCCCTGCATCCGGCTCTCTGGTCGGCAGGGAGCCTGCTTCCTCTTCTCTCTGCCTGCCTCTCTGCCTACTTGTGATCTCTGTGGGTCAAAAAAAAAAAAAAAAAAAATCTAAAAAAAAAAAGAATACGTAAAGATTGTGACTTACTCTGTTTCACTGGCTTTTCTTTGTCAACAACCTGTTCCTTTTAAAAAACAAACAAACAAATAAAAAACAAAACAAAAATGAAGGCTTAACATGATAATCCCTTTCACATAAAGAAAAGGTTTTCCTACTTACCACAATATTCAAAATAAGCCCTGTGCAAACTCTGCTTTCCAGAAAAGCTGAATCTTCTCTCTAAAATATCCTGAGTTTTACAAACTGTGTTACATTAAGAACATTTTCATAGCTCTAGAAATACCCTTTCCCCAAATTTTCCACTTGTTGGAATTATGCTATTCCTTTAAGCCTACATCACGGAGCAGATTCTGATTCTCTTTCAGCCTCACCCATTCTTTATGAAGGCCATTTTGACTTGCTCTGAAACACCAAGAGAATTTACTTTTAAAATTTAAGTCAGATTTCAGTTGTTTCTATGTGTGTCTTCACCTCCTTCTTTTCTTTTTTTTAATTAACTTAATTTCTTATAGTGCATCATAAGTTTTTATGTTCAAAGATTCCTTTGGTTGTGTACAACACCCAGTGTTCATCACAACACATGCCGTCCTTAATGCCCATCCTCCAGTTACCCCAACCCCTTACCCCCTCCCTTCTGTCACCCTCAGTTTGTTTCCTGGAGTCCAGAGTCTCATACGGTTGATCTCCCTCTCTGATTTTTTCACCTCCTTCTTTCAATTCTTAACTTAGAAGCTTAAACCCTGTCAAGACTTACCCCAATACCACATAAAGAGTGGGTACTCAAAAGTTGTAGGATAAACATACCCTTATGTTCAGTGATTTAATTGAGATTAATCTTATCTCAAGGAATGATTCTGCTATTCTTACAGATAATCTTCATAGAGATTAAAGTCATAGAATCATGGATTCCAGAACAAGAAAGCGGTTTGGTCATTTATTACAATCACATTGTTTTGTAAATGGGAAAATGAGGTTCAAAAAAAAAACCCAGAGGGTAAATGGCAAGCCCAGGATTCAAACCTTGAGTCTTTATGTTCAGTTCAGAAACCTTTTGACCATTCTCAATGAAAAAATCATATATGACTTTAAAAAGTGAGAGGTCCTGGAGCAGAAACATCAAATGTTCATGGTCGTGGAACTCTAATTTTCAATAGTCGCATTCATTACAAAGTTCTATGCATCCACACACATTTGGTTACATACACAGACTCATGCAGACACCCACTTCTGGCACAAATGTGCCAAGACCATCAGAACTCAGTGCGAGTGACAGGTTTCCATCTTCATGAAATGAGAAGTAGTGCCAGTTTCTGGTTATAGTTTAAATGAGAATTTTCATTCTTGGTGGATTTTTTTTTTTTTCATACAAACTCTAAGAAACTTGCTAACTACTTTTTTTTTTTTTTTTCCAGTCCCTATTTGGCAAGCCAGGGTAAAATTTAATCTGTAATCCATTTGTTATTCAGTGTCCTCCTGGAATGAATCTCTCTTCACTTTGGGGTCTTTTGCATTGACCTGAGATACAGGTCTCAAGCTTCCAGTTCTCAGCCAGGTTTGTCGAAAAATAAATAAATACAAATACAAGTTCTCACTGGGTGTGGTGCATAAACAATGAATTCTGGAACACTGAAAATAAATAAAATAAAATGAAATTAAAAAAATACAAGTTCTCGGACACTTTAATAAACTGTTTCTTCCCCCACTTCTTTCACTCTGCTGTTTTGCTTTATAAGTTTTTAATCATTTACATATTAAATTCATTGACAAACTCTAGAAAAATGATGATTTTGAGGATTAGTATTACAGTGTATCATAAAAATTGGTAACATTTGGACTCAGTTCTTCAAACACCATCTCTGTCACCTAAAGATATAGGAGGAGAAACCAATGTATATGTTTCATATATGTGTGCATGCATATATGTGTATGTTTCCACTCCTAATATGCCCAGAAATACAGAAACAAATAATATTTATAAGCTCCTTTTTCCTTATAGAAGAAGAGATAATTATCTCAAATCTAAATCTGGAGCATCTAAATGGGCTAAAATTCGACATCAGGCGATGCTAATGCTGAGGTCAGTGGACACTTTTTGGGCAACAACGTCATAGGACTTGAGACCAGAAATTACAGATGACAACCGCGTATGTGAGCCTTCCTTCAGAATCAGCGCACTTTCCTTGTACACCTTCATGGACTTCTCGGTGTACTCTCTATCAGTACATTATACCTCTTTCTTCTTTTATTTTGAATGTTGCTTTTATTCTTTTATAGGTAATTAGATACTACAGAAAAGTAACTAATTTAGCTGTGTAAAAATGAACATGATGGTTACTCATCTTGATATTGTCTTTATTCATGTACTTGAAAAGGCTTCTAAAACTAAAGTCATATAGGGACGCCTGGGTGGCTCAGTTGGTTGAGCGGCTGCCTTCGGCTCGGGTCATGATCCCAGCGTCCTGGGATCGAGTCCCACATTGGGCTCCTTGCTCAGCAGTGAGCCTGCTTCTCCCTCTGCCTGCCACTCTGTCTGCCTGTGCTTGCTCCTGAGCTCTCTATCTGACAGATGAATAAATAAAATCTTTAAAAAAAAAAAAAACTAAAGTCATATATTTTCAAGTAGTCAGACTGTTGAAAACGGTTTTCACTGGGATCTGGTCTGTATAGAATCTCTTCCCTAGTTAGAAGCCACCCATTCTTCTGGTTCTAAATTATATACCACTGTGAGTAGTCCAGTTTCTTGATACCAGAGTCTACTATCTAACACTTCTCAGACAGGTGTATTTTTTTCTGAATTCCTTGAGGCATATATATCTGGGGTGGGAATTTAATTGCTAACTGCTGCAATAAAACCTGGCTTTTTGAGCCCTAATGTTGTATCTACACCTCACATCTGTTGAAAATGCCAATCTTGGTGTCCAGCTTCACAATTTAATATTTTATAGAAAATAAATATATGAATGAAAAATACTCACTTAGTAGTAAAATATATTATTAAATAAATCAATTTGTATTGGTATCCTCATATCATTATCAGAACACTTTTTCATTATATTCCATAATATATATGAATTAGAGATTATATATATATACATATATATGTATATATATATAACACAAATATTTGAGTGTTTACATGTGTCAGAAACTGTCCTTAAGTTTTTATATGCATTTTCTTGCCAAGCATCACAGCCATCTATGAGGTAGGCAATACTATCCCAGTTCACATAGGAGGAAACTGAAGAAAGGCTGAAAATCTTGCCAGTAATCAACCAGGTAGTGGTACGGTGGGGGTTTAGATTAGATTAGGGTTAGAACCCAAACAGCCTGATTCCAAATCCTATGTCCTACCTGCCATAATATATCTCTGACCCCTCATTTGTTACCCGACAGGCTCAGGTGAGTGCCACATCTTGTGGATGCATTTTGCCATCAGATAAGGATCCTAAAGTTTTCAGAATAGGTTCAAACCTGCATTATTAGAAATCAAGCACTGGCTAAAACAAAGGCAGACATTTTAAGACCCAATGGGGCCCAGAGATAGGACTTAAAAATATGTATAAATAATACAAGACTGGATTGTCCATGTGCCTAGTGAGCAAGTATTTAGATAATAT
This sequence comes from Taxidea taxus jeffersonii, assembly GCA_003697995.1. Lineage (NCBI taxonomy): Eukaryota > Metazoa > Chordata > Mammalia > Carnivora > Mustelidae > Taxidea > Taxidea taxus. The sequence continues at coordinate 104,213 of ML110867.1, forward strand.
TAAAAGAATTGTCTGAAGAAAACTATCAAGAGTTTTATCTAAATTCTTTATGTCAGAATTGAATGTATTAAAACTTTGGACAGACAGTACAAAAAAGGTGATCGTGGCAGGGGCAAGTGAGGCTGTTGAGAAACATAAGTTCCAAGAGTGAAACCATAAATCATGAGACCTTATAGTGTGTTTCCATGAAAAAAAAATCTGTGACAATTCTTGGCAATAAAAATATTTGTTCTATGTTCTTCAAAGTACCTCCAGAACACAGTAAGTTTTCAGTTAATCATTATTAGCATGTGCTTAACCTCATCAGGATGGCAAAGGATTAAAAATATTCCCTCCAGAAAACTCTTTACTTTTTAATTTAACAGTCTTAATACTCCCTACAATAAAAAGAAAGAAAACACATTATAGTGTGGGCATGCAATATTACCAGTTAATACTCGGCATGTCAAGTACTCCCCTCAGCAACTCAGAGGGCTGGTACATACATGAATTCATGCTTCCATAGGTAATAGATAGAGCAGTGTGTGTGTGTGTGTGTGTGTGTGTGTGTGTGTGTTTAAAATCTGCCTGAGACATATTAAGAGGTCATACAGGTACTGTAATGACACAGAAATTGTTTTGATTTAAAAAGCATTTCCAGGGGCGCCTGGGTAGCTCAGTGGGTAAGCCTCTGCCTTCGGCTCAGGTCGTGATCTCAGGTCCGGGGATCGAGCCCCGCATCGGGCTCTCTGCTCAGTGGGGAGCCTGCTTCCTCCTCTCTCTCTCTGCTTGCCTCTCTGCTGCTTGTGATCTCTCTCTCTCTCTCTCTCTCTCTGTCAAATAAATTTAAAAATAAAATAAAAATAAAAATAAAATCTTTAAAAAAACATTTCCAGAACCTTATTAATTTCCTGATTCGTGTTCCTTGTGGTAGATTTTGTTATTAAGATGTAAGTGAGCAAATGATATTTAACCACAATCTTAACAAGGAAAACATATTGCAAAATGTATCCTTATAATGTTATATAAGCTATAGCATAACAAAATTAAAGAATATCAATTATATTCAGTAGTCATTTTTGTAATTGAGTGATTGGTGAATAATTATTTATAATGTTCTTGTTGATGGACACCTGCCTTGACAGACTATTGTCACTTCTAATAGAACTGATTGGGTCAGATTTGGTTGGTGCCTTAATTACTCTTTACTTATATCTTTGGGATTTTTCTTTCCCTTTCATTAACTATAAACACTGAATATTGGCATAAATTCCAAAGTTATCTGACCTGACATTTGCACTAGGTAGCTACAGAAATAATTTAGTGGTAGAATTTGAAATATAATTTTGCAAGCTAAGTGGAAGGGTGAATCTCTTCTCAAATCCCCATTAATCTCATTTGCAATCAGAAAGAAATATAGCTGCCGAAGATAAAGTGTTGCATGTACCACGTTTAGTTGCAGTCTTTAGCTGGCCTCCAATCCCCTCTGTCTCACGCAAATTAAGAATGTTTCATATTTGGTTCCTAGAAGATACTCTAAGGCTGTTTCAAATAGATCTACTTGTGATTCCTTGTTCTGACAAAGACCAGAACAACAGCCGTGGTGTCCTTCTCATCATCAGTATCACTGTCAGGGAAAGAAGAGTGCCAGCACTGAGCAGGCTGCTCAGGCCTCTCTTGGCACCAACAACCGTGGTGCTGACAGCTTCTTGGCTCACTGAACATTTCCAACATACCACACAATCCAGACCCCGAGGGCCTAAATGGGCTGCACTTAACGTTTTTCTTCTTATTTAGCATTAAGTAGAGTCATGTATGCATAAAATGATTTAACAAATGTTCTGTAACCATTTAAACTATTGCAATAGATATATTCTTTAATGAAAATTAGTACTCGAATGGTCATCTGTCAGCTGACTTTGTTTCCCTAGGAATATTTTCTAGTTGAAATAGCAGTGGCCCAGTTAGCATGGAGGGCTCCACAGGTAATAATGGATGGTCTGAATTAGGCATAAAGCTAACCGCATGGCTATTTCAACTAGATGACTGTTGAGATCTTAGCTATGAGAAAATTCAAGTATATGGTCATTTTACTTGACTTCAAAATAAATGCTTGAGATATATGCTGCACCTTTTTCCTCCTAGCTCTGGTCTTCACAGAGCAGCTCATACCAATGTAGGCTTTAAAAAAAATTTTTTTTATTTCAATTCAATTTAATTAACATATAGTGTATTATTAGTTTCAGAAGTAGAATTTAGTGATTCTTCAGTTGCATATAACACCCAGTGCTCATTCCATCACATGCGCCCTCCTTAATGCCCATCATCTAGATCACCCAGTAATTTCATTCCCCTCCAGCAATCCTCAGTTTGTTTCCTGTAATTAAGAGTCTCGGGGCACCTGGGTGGCTCAGTGGGTTAAGCCTCTGCCTTTGGCTCAGGTCATGGTCACAGGGTCCTGGAATCGAGCCTCACATCAGGCTCTCTGCTCAGCAGGGAGCCTGCTTCCCCTTTCTCTCTGCCTGCCTCTCTGCTTGCCTCCCTGCCTACTTGTGACCTCTCTCTGTCAAATAAATAAAATCTTAAAAAAAAAAAAAAAAGAGTCTCTTACTCTTTTGTCTTCCTCTCTGATTTCCTCTTATTTTATTTTTCCAATGCAGGATTTTCAGAACATTGGTATGGTAAGGCCTGTTAGTCTGGATTGGGGGAAATTATTTCACTGACTCAGGAAATTTTGACATGGAATCTTAATGCTTTTTTTTTGTTGTTCTACGAGACAGTTTCAAGGTTTTATTGAGGGTGATTCAAATCAAGGGTTGTTTAATGGAGAGTAACACTGTAAATCCTAGACTCTTTCATGATAAAATCAACTCCATCCATTCAATCTTGAATGAGCTGAAGATTCCTTATATGTGAGTGAGGGATCATACATTTGAATGACTGTGTTTCCTTGTTTTTGAGATTACTAATGTGTTCTTTTTCAAATTTTCAACAGTTCTTGATACATATCCAACTGTTTTTGTTTCATAGCCTTCTGTTTATTTTTAGAATGCTAGTCATATTTTTTGAGAAGCTTATTTAGTCTTATTTTAATTCTTTTTTAAATTATTCTTTTATTTATGTTACCTCAGGAGTAATTTCTTATTGGGATCCTTTCCATTAAATTAATGTTTCTTATGACAGCCATATTTTGGAAAGGAATTTCTTGGCCGGCTGGTTGTTTCCTCTCCACACTTACTCTTCCATGTTTGTTTGCTGTGCACTTGTTTTTGCAGGACCCCAGAATTCTTATATGAAAACCAGCTTTTTATTTCTGATTCTGTAGTGTTGTCTTATGGAAACATAAACAATCCATTTTCAGAGTTAGTATGTCATTTGGCCCATTTCTCGATTGTGGTATTGTCACTGCCCTTCCTTGACACTCCAGAGATACTGCTTATTATAGGCTACCATCCTAACCAGAACCAAAGCTATTTCCAGTCTCCATTTGCAAACCCATGCTCTGTTCCTTCACAGTGAGTGGAACATTCTAAGAGCTGCTTCTTGTGGGAGTTGAACACCAAGACGTTGTGAATTATTATGATGTCCTGCAAGCTTGCCTCTTTGAGTTGCCATTTTGTGTTTTTTCATTCTGTTTCTGCCCCCCCCAGAAAAAGTTAATCTGCTTTTGAGCCCAAGTGTGCTTTTTAAAGATTTTATTTATTTATTTATTTGACAGAGAGAGATCACAAGTAGGCAGAAAGGCAGGCAGAGAGAGAGAGAAGGAAGCAGACTCCCTGCCGAGCAGAGAGCTCCATGCGGGACTGGATCCCAGGACCCTGAGATCATGACCCGAGCCGAAGGCAGAGGCTTAACCCCCTGAGCCACCCAGGCGCCTTCAAGTGTGCTTTTTAAAATATGTACTAATAATGTTTCCTCTTCACGTGTGTTTTTAGTAGGGGGGTTCAGTGCATACTATCTCTAACATATTTATCAGAAGACCTCCCAAAAGCATTTTTTTAAGATTTTATTTATCTATTTGACAGACAGAGATCACAAGTAGGCAGAGAGGCAGGCAGAGAGAGAGGAGGAAGCAGGCTCCCCACGGAGCAGAGAGCCCCATGTGGGGCTCCATCCCAGGATCCTGGGATTCACGACCTGAGCCGAAGGCAGAGGCTTTAACCCACTGTGCCACCCAGGCGCCCCCCAAAAGTATTTTCTAAAATATAATTTTATGTAAACTTGTACAGTATTATAATAAATTATGTCTGCTACAAAATCCAAAGGTGAGAAGAAATACAGAATATATTAGGTCTCAAATAAAAACAGAATATTTATTTGAGCATGAGGTTCTAGATACAAGTGTGGAGAGATATAGATCACTTTTAAGATTGGTATATAGAATATTTTGCAGTTTTAATATATTTAGCCCATGGATACAAAATCTAATATGTCAAAATATACCTATTAGGGGGGCGCCTGGGTGGCTTATTTATTAAGCATCTGCCTTTGGCTCAGGTCATGATCCCAGGACCCTGGGATCGAGCCTCCCTATCAGGTTCCCTGCTCAGCAGAAAGCCTGCTTCTCCCTCTCCCACTCCCCTACTGTGTTCCCCCTCTCACTGTGTCTCTGTCAAATAAATAAATAAAACCTTAAAAAAAAAAACTATTGGGATCTACTAATGTATCAACTGATCAATCAATAATTTAAGAGACTACAAGACTTGAATATGTAATCCTGCCATGTATAAGTCTTCAACAAAAAGGCATGCTCATAATACTATTAATAAAGTACAATTGACTTTACCTTGTAAAATATCTTACTCTATAAAATATCCTACTCCATAAAATATTTTAAAGTATCAATTAGTATTTGACACAAAAGGTTTTTTTTTAAATCTAATATCACATTAAACCACTTTATTGCTTTCAGTACAAAAATAGGTAATATTAATATTCAGAATAAATATAGTATATTTATAGTATAATATAGTATAAATCAAATTTCTTATTAGTTTATTCAAATTAAAATTGCAGAAACCAAATGAAGAAATATACATGCTATCCAGAAATAGGTAGACTAACTTTTTCCTCCATTGGAAAGAATCGATTTCTTATAACTATTCCTATATTAATCTTATCAATGTTAGTAAAATTGACTTAAGTCAAAATTTTATTGTGCTCAACTCTCCAAATTTTCTGTGCTAGTTTTCCAAATGAAAATGAAGCAATATGTAAAAAAAAATAAAATAAAATTGAACCATTCATTTACTTAGTCAAGAAGTATTTTGGGGCTTTTATTCTGAATAGAGCAGAGCTAAGTTCTACGTGAAACACAAAATAAATCACATTTTTTACTAATGGTTACCTGTTATTTTTATTTATACAACGGCTTCTTCTTCGATGAATTTTCTATCCCATAGACATCTGAACCTGGCATATCAACTTCCAATGAGTAGGGCTCTATCAACATTTACTAAATTAGATCATACAGATTCACTCTCACAGTATGATTTAAATGAGATAAGAAATGTAAAGAACAAAGAATTTGAACATATAAGAAAAATATATATACTTAAGGAAACAAGAAAGCCATGAAAATAATGTAATTATATCTGATATTAAAAAAATAATTTTCTGACTCATAGGGAACATAAGAAACAGGTTAATTCTGTATATATAAGCCAGTAGTAAGAAATTGTTGGGCATTCAATAAATGCTCTTTGAATTTAACTACATTCTGAAATATTCCATTTTGGGAACATTACATTCTGCAATATTCCATTTTGGAGACTGCCAGCATTGTATTTTAGTACAATTAACAACCAGGTCTGCACTTTACCCCACTTTTCTCTCTCCTTAAATTTCTGTGCTCTATCCTTAATAACAACTTTGAAATAAATAGACTTTGTTTTATTTCTGTTTTTGGTTTTTTCATCTGTTTGTTTGTTTTTGATCACATAGCAACTGTTATCACTCCACATTTGTAAGGCAGTGTCCTCCTAAGATTGACTGACAGAGATATTTTTTTCAAATAAGTTCTATCCTAACGTGGGGCTTGAACTCACCACCTTGAGATTAAGAGTTGCATGTTCTGCCAAATATGCCCCTGACAGGGACTTTTCATGTCAATATTTCTCCTAGTTGCCCCAAATTCTATCCTTTTCATTACCTGTTTACTTAAAAACAAACACATTTTTTTCAAGGGGGTTGTGTTGAAATTTCTAAACATATCTTTCTCAGAGGTCTGTTCTTGCCTTTAAAATACCAAGATTTATACATCTACATTTAGTTTAACCTCCTTGCTTTCATTACTCCAAGCTTTTACATATCAGTAAGGCTAGTCTCCATCCTCAGTTGAAAGATAAGTGTGGAAAGTAAAAAATAAAAGAGACCACTGAGTGATCATTGCATTTTGTTGGCTACATTGGCATTTGTTGGCTACTTTGTGGAGGTATTTAAGGAGGTAACTTTGTGGAGGTACTTTGTGGAGGTATTTAAGGAGGTAACTTTGTGGAGGTACTTTGTGGAGGTTATTATTGAGGAGGACTCAGAAGTGAGACTGAGTTCATTTCCAATGCATTATAAGATTATATCTTTTTATAAATATTTACCTTTCTCAAACAGCACTCATAATAAATACTTCCTATTTCCAAACTCATTAATTCATTATCCTGCCATTTCTTTTGCTTTTAGTTGCCATGCTGAAGAAAGAGTTAAAGTAAAAAAAAAAAAAAAAAAGAAAGAAAGAGTTAAAGTCACATGCAAATGTGTCATTGTGGTAACCAAATTTCAAATACTGTATTGGGGAATAATGTGATTTGATGAATACACTAATAGTAAAACTCAAATCAAAAGCAGTAGAAGTTTCTGTGAAATTTGATGCATAAAAGTGATATGAAAATTTATTAGGGCACTGTTAATAACCAGTGTTACTGTTTAGGGACTAAATATTTTAAGTCTTAAGATGCTTTACAAACTTGCTTTAAAATAAGAGAATAAATTTCATTAGGTGAAAGAAATTCAACATGTTTGTAATGAACAAAATTAACCATGCATTCCCAATATTATATCTTTTCCTTTCTATGTCAATTCTTAATTTATTAACTGGAAGCATGGCTCTTTGACTTTAATGCAAATATTGGAGTCTAATATTGAGAAAAATGTTCATGAGATAAGATCAGTGTCTTGCCCTGGAAAGATCATGAGCAGAGAAATACAAACACTGAATTAGAATCCTGCCTCAAGAATTTCATAACTATGTGTTTTTGGGTAATTAGATAAACTCTTTGTCTTCTATATATTTTGCTCACAAAACATTTTGCAAAGCTCTTATATATTCAAGACTAAAGAGTAAAGCCTTTATTTACGGTGTAGGTATACTTAAAAAGAGGTTCTTTTTTTTAGAGAAAGAGAGAGAGTGAAAGCAAGGGGAGGGGCAGAGGAAGAGGGAGAGAGAGAGAGAGACTCTCAAGCAGGCTCCACACTGAGTGCAAAGCTCCACAAGAGGTTTGATCTCAAAACCCTGAGATCATGACCTGAGCCAAAATCATAAATTCACTAAATGGAGACACTCAGGAGCCCCTAAAGACAGGTTCTTAACTAAACATAAAATAATGAGTCTTTATCTTACCACCTAGGTTCAGATATAATAAACATGTTTCTTGAATTACTGTCACATAATTTTTTCATAGGGTTTTCTTAAAAATAAATCTGCAATGTCATTTTTGGACTGTCTATTCATTAAATATGAGTAGACTCATTTCAATTCTTTTACTTTATTAAAAAGTAAATATCTTTACCAAATTAATTGATATTTTTACATGTTGAATTGAATCCATTTTTCAAGCATAGAAAAAAAATCTCATATTTTATGAAAAGAACTTTAGAATGAGTTCCCCTAACATAAGTGAGCTTCTTATAACCATACCTATAAATCTATAAGTAGAAATAAGTAGAAACAACTTCTGAAGTAAATGGCAATGGCACAGATACACTAGATGTAAAGGGACCAAATAAAATACAAAATTAAGAATTTAATATTTTCTTTAGAATAAACCTCACCTTCATCAAGTCAGTTGCTTTCTCTTTGTCTATAAATCTTCTAAAGAGACAGTTTACACATAATGCAGATTTTAAATCCAGCCCGCTCTTGGTTATTTACCTTTAGGATTAGATACATTCATTGGCCTAAGAAGCCTTGCCTCCTTATGGGTTAGTGAAGAACAGAAATTTTAGAGGGGTATTTTAGCCTAAGTCAAAGTTAACATGCCTTGGCTTCTATTACTCAAAGGACTGCCAAGTCTAGTTGGGAATATGACCTGCCACTGTGTCATCACCTCACATCTGCTAGATGCTGACAATAACCCATTTTCGGGCTAATATCCTGACAAATAGCACTCTCTCATGACTTATTTTTGGCACATCTGCAAGTATTCATGAACACTGCCAGGAAAATAAGTTATTCCTATAGGAATTCCTAGAATTCAAATTAATCATTTCCTTGGTTATGGTTATCATGTATTGATAGAAATCTATGAAGCAAGTAAATTTGTGGGCAAAATAAACTCTTAATCAAATCAATTACATATTTGTAAAATGTTAACCATATTTTTATAATGTGCTCTTGAAATCATAAGAAAAGCTCAGAATTATAAGTAAGAGGCAAGGAAAACATTCTCATGAATGTGTATTATGTAGGGTGCTTAATATTATAAATAAAAAATGACTTTTGCTATTCTTTATTTAGATTCTGCATGAGAAAGGGGGGTTCTGCTGGCATTTTGCTAATTATGAGTCATGATATGACTACAACCTGGTTCTTAGTCACAAAGGAGGCAGAAATATCCCCCTCTAATGTGGCTAGTCCAATTGTTCATATTTTAAAACAAGGAATATAAAGTCTCACTGTGTTTTGTGAAAAGCAGAATAATTAACAATTATGTATAAAAATAAAGACATATAAATGTCAGAATTACTTTTTAAAAATCTGTGATTTGAGGACCATTTAGAAAGTGAAAATTCTTATAAAAAAACTAAAATAGGGGTGCCTGGGTGGCTCAGTGGGTTAAGCCTCTGCCTTCGACTCATGTCATGATCTCGGGGTCCTGGGATCAAGCCCCGAATCGGGCTCTCTGCTTGCCAGGAAGCCTGCTTCCTCCTCTCTCTCTCTCTCTGTCTCCCTGCCTACTTGTGATCTCTCTGTCAAATAAAAAAAAACCAAAACACTAAAATATAGTATGAAGGTTGAAATTATATAGCTTAAAGTGTTTGAAAATTAGATCAAAATTTTCCTTTCCATTTATTTTTACTTTTTGAATATTTCATTTATTTATTTGACAGAGAAAGAGAGATCACAAGCAGGCAGAGAGGCAGGCAGAGAGAGAAGACAAAGCAGGCTCCCCGCTGAGCAGAGAGCCCAATGAGGGCCTCGATCCCAGGACCCTGAGATCATGACCCCGGCAGAAAACAGAGGCTTAACCAACTGAGTCACCCAGGCTCCCCTTCCATTTAAATACTACCTATTATTATATGACATTTAAGGCAAAATTAAGATTTATATCATGACAATCCTTTCTTGATATCAAAACGTGATTTTGTTGGCTGTATTTCATTGAGTAACAATGCCACTCACCAAACACTCCATCTACTTCTGCATACTTCTCAGCCCTCTAAATCTCCACCCATTACACTTTGAGCAAATGTGAAATGAGTTACTTCTTGCCCAAAGAATATAAACCTACTAGTAAGCAATACTCTGTTTCTTCCAAAGCCACAGTGATTTGAGAGTTTGCACATTGAAGATGATAAGCCTAAAGTGTTGCCTTACTCACTTTATGTGTCTGTATGCTTCATTTAATACTCTCAGGTATAATACTGTGCGGCAGTATTACACCCACTTTATTAATTAGGAAATTGAAGATAAAATCTGTTCCACTGGCATGATGGCCATAGTAATTAAGAAGCTATGTCTTGACAGAAAAACATTGTCACTTACTTCTTACATGATTTTAGCCAGGCTATTTAATATCTTACATTCTCAAATCCTTTGTCTGAAAATGGAAATTATTTCAGTACCTCCTTATAGAATTGTGTGAGAATCGAGTGATATTACATGTTAAGATCTTAACATGTTTGTAAGCATTTAATCATGAAGAACTATTTTTCTTATATTGTCACAAATTCCCAAGTTGTTTGAAAACTTTTAATCTTTAACTTACATTTTTTTTTAATATTTAGGTCAGGACATAGACAAAATCAGTTTTTAAATGGGGCATTTTCATATCACAGAGAATTAGATAAAATCAACTTTGCCATCATGGCACAAAGATATAAATTCCTTACATAAATAACATTCTTTCTTTCCTCCTCCTTTTCCTCCTCCTCCTCTTCTTTCTTCTTGAATGTGGACAAAACACTTTTCTACACTTGTCCTAGAAATAAAGCACTGCAGAAGTACAAATTCTGGGTCCTGTAGTAAATTCTTTGAAAAATATATGTTTTTTTGTACCTTCATCAATTTTTAAAAGAAGCACATTTTGAGGTAGGAAGTTGGAGATACCAGAGGAGATCCATTGTTAAGATTCCTTTGTTGAGATTTCAGGGAGACTTAGGACAATATTTATACCTGAGAATATAGTGAATGATAAAGGTGATCTTTCTAAAGTGATTCTCTAAAGCTGTCAATTGCCTGAGTAAATCTTTCAGTGTTTTAATTTCCTCTATAATAACGTCAAACTTTTTAGCATCTGATTATTTTCATCTGCTCTCTGTGGATTTTGCAGGCCCAGCCCCATCTTGGTTGTAGCTTCAATCAAGCTATATTTTAACTCTCAAGTAATCCATATGCACTTCTCCCCCTCCCCCTTAATTACACTTGCCAGGCAAAGAAAAGGTCTCTATTGCAGACCTGGGGATGATTGTTTTCCAGGATGAGATTTATAACCCCATTAAGAACAGAGTTCATGGGACACCTGGGTGGCTCAGTCGATTAAGACAATGACTTCAGCTCAGGTCGTGATCCCGGGGTCCTGGAATGGAGTCCCACATCAGGCTCCCTGCTCAGCAGGATGCCTGCTTCTCTCTCTGCCTCTGCCTGCTTGTACGCTCTCTCCCTCTCTCTGTCTCTCAGATGAATAAATAAATAAAATATTTTAAAAAAAAAGAACAGAGTTCATGAGTAGAGAAGTTGTTTGAGAGATAAACCTTCCTACTTTCCAGAGCGAGGCCCAGCAGACACAAGCTGACCTGAGAAATGGCGAAAAAGATGGAGAAAATGCATCAGAGCTTCTGGATATAGACATACAATGTCAAAACCGTCCCATCTGATTTCCAATATGCAGATGACAAACATATTGTTTTCATTTGCAGCTATACTATATTTCACACAGATTTCATTGTTTCTAATTTCCTCCCAAATATCCTTAAGATGGGGACCCTAAATATAGAATGAATAAGAATCCCTAGAGAAGCTTGTCATTGACAGATTTATGCCTTCACTCCTAGAATTCCTGACATAACTCTTTCAGGAAAGAACTCAGGAATTTGAAATTTTTAAGCCAATATCCTCTGAGTTTCTTATACATCTGAAGGCTTTCATACCTTGAGAAAATCTAGCTTTAAGGATTAAGAAATTACACGTTTCGGTGCTTGAAAACCATCAACAATGAAGCCCAGTGCAAATATTAGGTCTCCTTATTCCTGAAAGGATACATGCAATGAGTAGTAGTGGCTTTACCCAATTGGATTGTTGAAAGTATTAAATCAATGACTATTCTTATAGAGGTATCCTCTGATTGATGATCATTAGTGGTCTTCCCCTAACACTCCATACCGGTGTCCACGACAAATGATCGTCGAAATTAATGACTTCATATTGTACAAGGTTCAGGACAGCTGTTGCAAAGTCTTCCATCGTGAACTTGTACTTCTCACTGCTGATAGCTGCCCTGGCCTATGTCAGCACACCATCTGCTCTGTGCTCGAGCACCGGCAGCTGCCATTCTTGCCTTGGCTATCTGCCTGGCTATCTCAGCATCCCATCTGTACCACTCTTTGGCACTACTAAAATTACAACACATTTCCCCTATACTCCTAAACAGAGGAATTCCTGAGTCATTTCTCCTTTTAGATTCAGGGAAGCCCTTTGTGGAACATATAAGAGGGCTCACTTTAAAAATCCCTTTCTTCTCACACTTAAAATGTCATACTATTAATGATTTTTTTTTAATTTGGGGGGAATTCAGTCTGGTTTGTCACAGCAGAATGCAGAATTCCACAAATGCAACTATAACAATACTTGAATGATGATGCTTGTCCTTAATAATAATAGTAATAATAATCAAATAATTTAAAAATTCAGAATATTTTACTATATATAAAAGAAGATAACAAACTCAGGGATTTTTGCAACTTATAGGTGTAAACAAATATGGTGATATAAGCTTATCACATGTTTGATCAACAAATATGCCTACATGTCCCATACTACTACTATCAGTGAGAAAGACATTATTTTTAAAACGTGAATTTATAACCCAGTTGGAAAACACAAATGTACATAAATCTTTGGTATATAAGAAATAATTGATAAAATTCTTTATTTAGAAGAGCTAACCTCTTCCAGGCCTTCTTCAGTTCCCTTCTTTATCTCTCTAGGCAGATGCTCCCCACCTTCTGAAAATGGGAGATTTATACCTCGGAGAAATTAAACAAAAAAAGTCTTTGAATTCAGGGATGCAAAATGAAGCACAGAGCAAGTATAAATTATAAGAAAAAAAATTTATAAAATGGATGTTACATGGTAATCTCTATATGCAAAATCAGAATTCTAAATTATAATCTTCCCCACTGCTCCTAGAATACCAACAGACAATTCTCTACATTACCCTTTAAATTAAAAGGGTAGTTTGCCTTGGGGAAAGCTCCCATATTTTGACATTTGAGATGTTTAAATATTTTTAAAGAGAAAATCATGGTTCTTATAGAAATGTAATAATTTCAAATCAAAAACAAATCTAAACTTAGGTAAGAACAAAATTTTATTCAAAAAGCTTTGATTATAAGGGAGGGAAAGAGATTTTTGCAATGGGGGAGAGATCAGAACTAAGTCAACTCAATTACTCTGAAGTGGAGAGCTGTAGGATTTTTTTAAGGATTTTTAAGCTGTAGGATTTCTAGCTCTGGGGTGAGCTAGAAGAAAAGTCCTGGACAAAATTGGAGGGAAGCCAAATGTCATCTCTGTTTGCTAATTTTTTTTCCAAAAAAAATTTTTTTTTCATATCTTTATGACAGAAAGTAGTATTATAACTTGGATCAAGGCACCCCACCACAGTTGGGCTTCTACCTCTCACAGAGCATGGAGGCAAGGGTATTATTTCTTTGAAAATAATTAAGAATAATTCTGGTAAGGAAAGGAATTTTTGTTATCTAAGCACATTACCTAGAAGGTAAAGAATACTCTTTCATAACTAAGAGGATGGCCTTAACCAATAAAACAAAGGAGGAAACCCATTGTAACTGAACAAACTTAGTAAAAACATTAATCTGTGCCATGGCTTCTTAGATCCAGCTGTGATAGAATATTTTTGCCTTTCTTTGTATGTAGTTCTTCATATTCTAGCACAAACTGAAACTTTAAGATAAAACTATTCTATTTCTCTTTGGAAAGAAAAAGAACACACACACACACACGTATTTCTGGCAGTGTTACTCCTTATATAAACTTCACTGACAGTACTATTTACAACTTCTAATCAAAATAACCTTACTTCCATTGTACGGAGAAAAACATGGAAGGTATAAATAAGAATTGAGTGCCATATGCAAACATGTCGAGAGACTAACTGAATACATGTAAGGTCAATTTTATCTGTGTAGTGTGTTCCTAGAAAACAACAACAATCAAGAAACCCCCCCCCCACACCTGTGTGTTCTGAGAAAAGGCTAATCACAAAGGACCATCCTGCTCTCACATAGATATATGACAGTTTTCCCTCCCTTTTCATGTCTCTCATACACTTATGACCCCCTCTTATCTGCCTCTAAAACCCTGGGTTCATCCTTTTCTTTGAGTTGTTCCCTATCCCTATTTCCTTGTTGCAATAGACTGAGTAAAATTATTTCTCTAATTGTTCTATGCCTTAATCTTTCACATGGCATGCTTTGTATGGTCATGCACATCCCTTTTATAACAGTTTACTAATAAGTTTTGGAAGTAGGGAAACATTTCATACTCACACGATTAAAGTCAATGCTTTTCTTGAATATAGACACACAGACTCACAGATGTACAAACACATCCAGAGCTTACAGCTTCAGTTGGACAACTTCAGCTAGAGGTCACACAAATATAAAAACTTGCACATTCCCTCACCAGAAGGCATAAAATTATTCATTTATCTGAGTTTGGAAATAGACAAATAAATGAAAATGATTGACAGATTTATGTCCGCCATCAACCAAGAACACCAAATGGTCAGACAAGAAAGTGGAATTCTCAGTTATTGCTACTACCCACCAATGGGCAATAATTTATTGGTTATGCATGAATCAGAAACCAAAAAATCAGAAAAGAGGAGAAAAACAGCAAGAGTGAAAGTAGAGTCATAAGCATTAAAATTTCATTGTTGTTTGGAATTGGATTTGGAAACCAAGAGAAGCCATACCTGGACTTAAGCATCGCATGAGATACCCTTCTCCATCAACATAGTTTACCTAACTCTGACAGGTAAATGGCCAGGTATCGGGTATCTCAGGGTGATCTCTAAAATAAAAGCCACTCTGCTGTGTGATTACACTATAATCAGGTTTACCGGTGGCTAAGCCCCACCCCCACATACTACTTCCAGTTAGTGTCTGCAGGGCTTCATTTTCAAGTATGAGCTGACAGCCGTAGATCAGCAAATATTTTGAGCATAAAAATAAAAGGTACCAAAGCCAACAAACAGGGAAAGTAATTATAAAGTAAAAAGAGCCAATTCAGTTTACAGTTTTTTCTTAAAAATGGAGAAAAATGACTACATGTTATGTAAACATGCTCCTTGTGTTATCTCATCCACCCCTACCAGAAACAGCTAGGAAGTGATTTACTCAGCAAACACACAATGGCAGAAATTTCCAAATGAGGTTGAAGAGGTTACAAAGGCAAATGTGAGCAAAGACGTAGGCAAGTTCAAATTTTGAAGGACATGGTTTGTTAACTAATGGTACAAAACAAATCATAAAAACCATGAAGACCCACGGGGCGGGCGGGGTGGGGGATTCCGTGTGAAGAAAGTGCGTTCAGAAGTATTGACATTAGTGAAGCAAACACATACATAATAGGTTTAGTTCATGATTTTCTAATGTACATCCTGAGAAAAACCAAATGCTTAAAATAAGTCACAATTTGCTCCTAAGTCCCTTTTTGTAGAAGTTAGAGCCCATATTTTCATCAATTTTTAAGATCTAGAAGTACTGATACTACTGCTACGTAATCCAGATGGGACAGTCTCTCCATTTGCCAGGCTAAGTGAAGGCTGACAGGCAACTGGGGAAGTACAAGGGAGCAATAAATAATTCTGTAAAGCCAAAAAGCAAGAGGTGAATTAAGAAAGGGCTCAGATCTGTTTTAAAGTGCAGAAAAACTGAAAGGGTTTTTTTTTTTTTTTTACATTTATAGTCAAAATCAAATGTCATTACTCTTTAAAACTTATCATTTATGGTTTGAAGTTTTCTGGCAGAACACAAAGAAAACATGCAACTCTTCTGAGTGTTTCTAGTTATCTGAAATCAGTTGGGTTTATTAAAAACAATAACTTGTAGCACTGAGTACTAGTCTTTGCCTTGAGAAACTAAATATTTTTTTTAGCTTTAACATGGTTTGGAATCACCATGTTTATTTTTCCATAACTGCTGAAAAATAATATGATCTAGTATTGATAGTAAAATGTGTACATTAGTTTCTGGTTTGTTAAAATTCTATCACTGACTAGAAGTGTACCCCCCTCATTCACTTTTTTTTCCTAACAAGACAACTTTGAGACTGTGGGGAAAAGCCAAAAATTCAACATGGCTTATTATTCAAGTAGAACACTTGGGAAGCATATATTCTAACTTCCTCATTTTAAAAATAAGGAAACAAAAGTCTATTTAAGTCAGCCAGCTAATTAGGAGACAATTCATAAAGAGGTATTTGCTTGTGGCTATCAGTCTAATAGCCTTTGAAATATATTAGTAGCTCACATTAATGGTTCAGTTCACTGAAATTAAATTACTTGGAGAAATGAAATCTGGAGATCAAGTGGGTTGCCAGATTTATATTTTGTCAACTGTGTCTACAAAGCTTTAAAAACAACTTTAAATCTTCCATCTACTATTATGATAATTTCATTACAGAAAAAAATTTTAATGCCAACAGCATAAACTAGACATATTAGGAAAAAGAACACTCTTTTATATTTAACATTACTTAGTTCTTGGTACATTGTTCCTATTTGTTTTTCATTTTTCTGAAGAATAGTGTAAACTGCACCCCTAAATATTGTAAGTCTGAGTACACACATTGAGGGACCACTTTAAGTGGTATATTCCCTAAGTAAAGAAAACATCTCAACATGAGGACACAGAAAGAAGTTTCTAGTTTATTGTTTAGGATGCTCTCACAATTTCCTGGTAACCTAACTCCAGTTTATGTTCTTCAACAGGGATTATCTCCCTATCTTATTGATGTCCTGTGAAGCATTTTCTTTTTGTTCCCATAACTTTATCTATTTCCTGCAGCCACAAAATCACTGTAAAGCAGTTCCATTTTCATAGAGCAGCTGTTTTGTTCACAACCATGTCTTCATCATTTTTTTAAAGATTTTATTTATTTCTTTGACAGAGAGAGATAACGAGAGAGGGAACACAAGCAGGGGGGTTTGGGAGAGGGAGAAGCAGGCTCCCTGTGGAGCAGGGAGCCAGACACGGGGCTCAATCCCAGGGCCCTGAGATCATGACCTGAGCTGAAGGCAGATGCTTAATAACTGAGCCACTCAGGCACCCCGTCTTCATCATTTTGTATACCACCTGGCCCAAAATTGGCACTCGATCAATGTTCGTTAAATGAATGAGTGCATCATGTTAGAAGGAAGGTACCAGATCCTGTTTCTACATAGTAAATACACACATGTCATGATTCCCAATTCATGTATGTAATCATCATTTCAAACTAAACTTTCCTGTATTTTTCTTAATATCTTTCTTTTTCAGGTTGTAGGCCCTTTCATGGATATTAGATTTATGGTAATGATGATGATGAAAATAACTAACACTTAGTGCTTGAAACTCATCAAATGCTTCAGATCCATTAAAATGATCACTAAGGAAACCCTGAGAAGTGGACATTAAGATTACCTGTTTATGGAAATGAAGAAATTGGAGCACAGAGATGTTGAGTGACAATCATCCCAGTGAACAGCAGCCACAGGATTCAGACCCAGACATCCTCTCTCCACAGCATACCTCTCTGCCACTTTACCCTCCAGGCTTGCAGCACCTGGACCTACTTCAAGCACTCCTTTAATTTCAGGTTGAAGTCTACCTGGATTCTACTGTTCTTCTCTCCAAAACTTCTGTTCTTCGGCAGAACTAGGCTCTTTTCCTCATGGTTCAAAACACAATCTTACTGTTTTCTGTCACACACTTGGTAAGCTTTACAACTTCCCTCATCAACTCGACTCATAACCATACCCTTTATGTCCCATGTCAGTTCTTGTTCCATGTTAGCAAAATATAACTGGATATAGTGTGAGTCACAGTAAAAGAATGGATGTTGACATATGTCTCAGGCAGAGATGGTTTTATTGCTGGGAACCCAAACTAAAGTTTACACAGACTACCTTAAGCACAATTTGGGAATTGATTTGAAGCAGAAAATAATTCCCTTCATAACCCAAGGAGAGGAAATATGACTGGGTCTCACAAGGAACTAAAGTTGAGAAATTAAAACACGTATTTGCATACTTCCTGTATCAACAATCTCTCTTGAACTTGGCTTCAGGTTGAGTTGGCCAAGGTTGGGGGTGTTTATTTTATCTCCCCCTCTAAAGGATTTTCTCAGCCTGGCTGTGTTCCTACACCCAAGGCTACAAGTCCCTGTAAGGCAGCCCTTTTCCAACAGCTCTCTTTTTCCCTTTCTGAGTTCCTGTAACTCCACTTTCCCCTCATCCATTCAGGCTAGATGTGATAAACTTACTTACCATTATTGGTTATTGCATTGTCCACAGTGGTCTCCTTACACCCTATGCACACCTTCAGAACTTCTCTTTATTAAAGTCTCTTTGAATTACCCTTCTTGGGAATCTTGTTTCCTGTTGGCCCCCTAACTGATATAAATGAACTATAGCTATATCTCTATAGTAATCTTTAAGAAAGATTCATATGATTTTGGCACTTTGCATTGCTTAGGAAATTTTTCAGGGGGTAATGGGAGCATTTTTTTTTTTATCAGCCCTTTCTCTGCCATTTGCATTAAAGGCATAATGTTTAAGGATTTAACTTCTGAGAAAGTAGAGACAGACTTTTATACCTCTAGCTTCCTACTGATACATTCCTGAAAACTGGAGAGAAATAACAAACCTTTAAGCTGGAGATGGAAAAACTGGATATAGAGTTAGAAAGGAGATGGGGTTAGGGGTTTATAGCAGTTACCTCCAAGCTGTCTCCAACAAGATTTGCCTCCTGTTATCTACATCCTTGTGTGATCTCCTTAAATGAATTAGGACCAGTCTCTGAGACCAATGGAATGCTAAAGTGTGTGACTTCTGAATCCGTCATACAAATTATTGCTGCTTCTTCCTGTAGCTGCCATGTTGTAAGGATTTCCAAGCATCCCTGTGAAGAGGCCAGTCAATAGAACTACTAAAGGTTCTCACCAACAAACAGAAGCAATCTGAAATTCATATGAATGAGTCAACTTGGAAGCCATTAAGCCACCAGAGAGATAAATGCCTGCAGCCTGCAGATAATTGCATCTGACTATAACCAATGGGACACCCCAAGCTAAACTATTCAGTGAATCCGGTCCCAAATTCCTGATCCCCAAACACTGTGAGGGGTCATATTTATTGTTATAAGCCACTCTACCTTTGGGATAATTTATTACAAAGAGTAAAGAAATAAAACAAAGTTGAATAGAAGAATGTATACTGACTTTCATTCCAGATTACAGAAGTGAGGAAGGCAGAATATATGAGCCCCAAATGTGTTCTTTTGTCATGTGGTTTTGAGTCGAAGGCAGTTAAGACCCAGACGACTTAAGAAAACATTTTGTCTCTCTTAACTGCCTAAAATAATTTAGATAGGGAACCTATAGCAGGAAGAGAGCTATTACCATTGATAAGTTTTTATATCAGAAAGACTTACTTGCAGAAAGACTTACTTGCACAGGCAGGGCAAACATCTGTTTATGAAATATTTGCTCATTCTCCTGTGAATTTTCTTCCCTTTTGGAGCCATAGACTCCAATCTCCTTGTCTTTAGCTCCAGATGCCCTAGAAAACCTCAGTTTTCTGAGTCTCATATTTTTATGGGGCTCCAGTACATATGCAATTTGTCTTTCTCCTGTTAATTTGTCGTATGCAACTTAATTATTAGATCAATCAAAGAAGCAGAAGGGAAGAAGGGAAAAGTTTTCCACCCCTACAGAGTCTAGAACAAGACGGGGTGGAGGGAGTTCAAAGGGCTGTCACATTGAAGAGTTTCCTTAGAATCAAATTTTAAAAATTAACAAGTTTATTCTGTGTGACACATATTTGGATTTCATAAGGTCTCGAGACTTTTGAGTGGATGGGGCTCAAGTTTCCAGGTAAGCCTAGAGTTTTTGAAGCCTTGCAACATAAAAGACTTTGAAGCATAAGTACAATTTTCCTAAGTGATGTGAAGAAGCAGTTAGCATCTAAGATTTCAGCCATGGTGGAAGAGAGAAGAGAAGAAATCTGGGGCCAGTGGAAAATGGGAGTGAGTGAAGCCTTTGGATCGGAAATGCTGTGTGTGTGCCTGCATAAAACAGCATAAATCACACAGGAGATATTATGAGGTCAACTCTTGCCCTCAGGATGTTACAACAATGATGTATGTCACTGTTCTTGTATAGGTATTATTTTCAGATCATGTTCAACACATAGATCCTGGCTTCTTCTTTCTCAGTGGTTATATGTTTAATGTTTTCTAAGTAAATAATTGATAAAGTTTTTTTATTTCTTTTTAAGATTTTATTTATTTATTTGACAGAAAGAGATCACAAGTAGGCAGAGAGGCAGGCAGAGAGAGAGGAGGAAGCACGCCCCCTGCTGAGCAGAGAGCCCGATATGGGACTCCATCCCAGGGACCCTGGGACCATGACTTGAGCTGAAAGCAGAGGCTTTAACCCACTGAGCCACCCAGGCGCCCCGATAAAGTTCTTTTAGAATGCATATATTTTAACAAGCATCATGTGTTTACAAACACATTAGTCTTCATCTATCTCTGGAGGTTTTTCTGGGATAGTTCCAATTAAAAAAATTCCATAATGTTGTTATATCATATGTTAGACCAATGTGTCTCGCTTTTTTGTTTCAGGGGGAAAAAAAGTCATGGCAGATCATTTCTTACTATGCGAAGAAGCTTTAACAGAAAAAGAACAATGTATGAAAATAGGAGAGATGTGAACAGAAGCAGCCAACTGGCATCCATGCTTGGGGCTCACATGCAAATCAAGTTATTCTTTGCTTTCCAACACTTCCCAAATTCCTTTAAAACCATATTTGAAGCTGGTTAGCAACTCTATATGAAGACACCAGTGATATAAATACGGACAGCATTGTGTTGGGTAGAGCAATGCCAGGAATTGACAGGACCAGCAGATAAAATCAAAGCAATTAAGTTTCCATAAACACTTGCCATTGAATCAACACTCTTTTTTATAAACAACAGCATAGCAAGACATAAATGACAAATTATACATTTCCAATATATAAACCATGCTGGTTTGATGAAGCGACAGAATTCTTTTTCAGCTTTCGTTTTATAATGTGGAAGAAGAAAAAAAGTTGCTCATTCATTTGTGAGATTTACTTCAGAAGTCATGTGAAATTTTCTGTCTGCAAAATGTTAAAGGATTTATAGATGAGCTCTGGCATGTTTCCAGCTTAATACCATCTCACGTCAACAGCAACAGAAATATTCTTATGGCCACAGTGAGAAATTTTTGAATGATGTATAGTCCTCCTTTTCTGCAAGACTGTTTCCACGTATTCATTATGAACTCCTTGGCAAGACCAGAAGATTCTGTCTTAAGAGCCTCCAATCTGTTATTTTTTATTTCATATCCCCCACCTCAACACATAACACAAAATAACTCATGACTACACACTTTTAACTTTATTTTGTTCACTGTAGATATTCAACTGGCCTTTCTCAGGAAAGATCTAAGGAAACATTATTATTAAATAATAATATCTCCTTTCTTCTAGAGAACAAAGGCAAACCCCACAGTGGGGAAAAAAGAGAAAAAGGAAAAGATACCAGTCAGTCATGTAGATAGAAACTTTAATATAAATGGCCATACACTCATAAATACAGACATTTCCCAAGTTTTCAGAATAATAAATCAAAACCATCTGATTATACCTAGTTTCAGAGTGGTTTTTCTACTATCATAGATGATTTCTATCTGTGCCATCCTTCTTTGTTGTTAAAGTCCTATTTACTTATTGTCATCTAGCTCAAATAATATCTGAAGCGTTTCATATTTTACTATTTAGTATGTAGTACAATATGACTTATTATATTCAGACTTTTCAGTTAGTTGTTTCTACATAACTTCTGGACAAATTTCTAATAGAATGCTCCATATTGTTGGTGGTTTTCCTATTGAACAAGAATTTCCTGAAGAAAAACAGACTATCTTTTCATTCCCAGAAACTCAAACTTCATAAGATTGTGTAGTTTATGTTTGGTTATTTTATGTGACCTCAGTATCTACAAGAAGGCAGGATTCCTAGTAATACCTCAATAAATATTTATTGAATGATTGCATACATGCATTAATAAGGCTGATAAGTTGCCTCTCTTACTGGGCCATGGGGCCACTTTCCCTTTCTGTATTCTTGTTATCTGATTGTGGCTCCACTGAATCATGCAGCTAATCTTTGCAACTTGTTCAACATGCAGAAGTCTAAGACTGGTGAGTTCTGCTGATGACGTTGTCCAGATCCTAAACTGGAAATACATCCACAATCATGACTTGCAATCTTCACAGTCTTTAGATTTGTTCTGACTATTATACATTCACGCCCTTAATTCCTGGCTCTCTTACAAGAGTTTTCTTTGAACTGACTTCCTCATAGAGCAAATTGTCCCTGCAGAATATTGTTTGAAGGCAGGAGCACACCACAGAGCCAAATATCTGTTTCTTATTCAGGACACTGAATTTTCCAAACTGTGGGAACTTGGGTAAGTTATATTATGTCTTTAAGTGTTAGTTTACTTACTTGAAAAGTGAGGTTAATGATAAATGAGTACCTTATCCTATTATCACAATGTTAAATAAAAGATTATATGTGGTCTTACCTTAGCACCGTCCATTATAATCTAAAAGTAAATGCTTTTATTTCTGTGATATTAATAAGGGGGTTAATAAACTTATACATACAAATGTAAGGTAATATTAGTAATTCAGATCATTCCCATAAATATCTTGTAGTAGAGTGAAGGAAAACTATTTTTCATGTAGGGCTGATTACCGATTAGTTACATAGATTCTAAGGTACCAAGATAGGTATCTTCTATTTCAGAAATTATGTGACACTGCTGCCAAAATAATCAGCCAGTCATACTCAAGCAGGCAGTAGCCCTCTATCTCTCTTCTAATTGAAAACAGGCTAGTTTCAAATTTTACTTTGGGGAATCACCAGGCATTTCCTGGCTTGTCATAAATCAGGTAAGTGTATACATGAAATTGTATGTGAATTCCATTATATTAGTTTGGTCCATATCTATGCTTGTACCTCTAGTACTTTGTCTTAATTACTGTAACCTTATAGAAAATCTTAGTATCTGGTAGAATAAGTCCTCCAAATTTGTCTTCAATATTTTTGTCAGTGTTGAATCAAGGTTCTAGAAGAAAAAACTTCATGACTCATAACTTTGGGATGATGGAAATATCTTAAGTAGGATATCTCTTTC
Source organism: Taxidea taxus jeffersonii (assembly GCA_003697995.1). Taxonomy (NCBI): domain Eukaryota; kingdom Metazoa; phylum Chordata; class Mammalia; order Carnivora; family Mustelidae; genus Taxidea; species Taxidea taxus. Next base: position 127,358 of record ML110867.1, read on the forward strand.
TTTTTCTCACACACCTGCATGCACACACACACACACACACACACACACACACACAAGCACACACATGAACCATAAAGAAGAAAAGACAAACCAGACATATTTAAATTGAGAACTTTTATTTAGAGAAAGATACAAATAAGAGTTCAAGAATAAGCCACAAACTAAGAGAAGATATTTATAACACATACATTTGGCAAATACTTCATATCAAGAACATATAGAGAATTCCTACAAATCAATCATAAATAATAATAAAAAGATATTTAACCTAATTATAACAGCATGCAAAAGATTTGACAGACTTCACAAAATGTAGTACAAAAATTATATCAAAATTGTTTATAAGCATATAAAAATGTGCTCACAGTGAATATCATTCTCACTGGGGAAAAACTGAAAGCTTTTCCTCTAAGGTCAGGAATACAACAGGGATGCCCACTGTCACCACTGTTGTTCAATATAGTACTAGAAGTTCTTCCCTCAGCAATCAGACAACAAAAAGAAATAAAAGGCATTCAAATTGGCAAAGAAGTCCACTCTCACTCTTTTCAGATGATATGACAGTTTATGTGAAAAAACCAAAAAACTCCACCCCAAAATTCAGCAATGTGGCAGGACATAAAATCAATGCAAGAAATCAGTTGCATTTCTATACATTAATAGTGAGACAAAATGAAAAGAATTAAAGAATCAATCTCATTTACAATTGCGCCAAAAACCAAAAACCAATACATCTAACCAAAAAGGTAAAGGATCTATACTCTAAAAAATGTGGAACACTTATGAAAGAAATTGAGGAAGACACAAAGAGATGGAAAAACATTCCATGTTTATGCAGTCAAATGCTCTACCACTGAGCTATACCCCCACATTCCGTATTATGGATTGGAAGAATAAATATTGTGAAGATGTTTATGTTACCCAGAACTATCTACACATTCAATGCAATCCCTATCAAAATACCTTTGACATTTTTCACAGAGTGGGAACAAATAATCCTAAAATTTGTTCCTTACAAATTTTAGGAACAAATTTTAGGACAAATAGATCTTAGATACTAGATGACACATAGGTCAACTGAACCAAATAGAGACCCCAGAAATGGACTCTTAACTCTATGGTCAACTAATATTCAACAAAGCAGGAAAGAATATCTAATGGGAAAAAACAGTCTCTTCAATAAATGGTGTTGGGAAAATTGGACAGCCACATGTAGAAGAATGAGACTGGACCATTCTCTTATACCATACACAAAGATAAACTAAAAATGGAAGAAGTACTTAAATGTGAGACAGGAATCCATTAAAATCCTAGAGAACACCAGCAGCAACCTCTTTGACCTTGTCCGCAGCAACTTATTGCTAGACATGTCTCCAAAGGCAAGGAAAACAAAAGCAAAAATGAACTATTAAGACTTCATCAAGATAAAAACCTTCTGCACAGCAGAGGAAACAGTCAACAAAACAAATGACAACCTATGGAATGAGAGAAGTATTTGCATATGACATATCAGATAAAGGGATAGTATCCAAGATCTATAAACAACTTGTCAAACCAAAAACAAAACAAAACAAAACAAAAAACAAAAAACAAAACAAATTAAAAAAATAAAAATAAAAATAATTCAGTCAAGAAATGGGCAGAATACATGAACAGACATTTCTCCAAAGAAGGCATACAAATGGCCAAGACACATGAAAAAATGCTCAACATCACTTGTCATCAGGGAAATACAAATCAAAATTACAATGAGATCCCACTTCATACCAGTCAGAATGGCTAAAATCAACAAGACAGGAAACAACAAATTTTGGTGAGGATGCAGAGAAAGGGGAACTCTCTTACACTGTTGGTGGGAATGAAAGCTGATCCAGCCACTCTGGAAAAGAGTACGAAGTTTTGTCAAGATGTTAAAAATATAGCTATCCTACAACTTAGCAACTGCACTACTAGGTATTTATCTCAAAGATACAGCTTTAGTGGAACAAAGGGGCACCTGGACCACAATGTTCACAGCACAATGTCCACAATAGCCAAACTGTGGAAGGACCTGAGATGTCCTTTGACAGATGAATAGATAAAGAAGATGTGGTATATATACACAATGGAATATTATTCAGCCATCAGAAATGATGAATACTTACTGTTTACACAGACATAGATGGAACTGGAGGGTATTATGCTAAGTGAAATAAGTCAATCAGAGAAAAACAATTATCATATGGTATTACTATATGTGGAATATAACAAATAGTGCCAAAGACCATAGGGAAGGAATGAAAAACTGTTTGGGAAGAAATCAGAGGGGGAGACAAACCATAAGAAACTCTTAACTATGGAAAACAAATAGGGTTGCAGAAGGGGAGGTAGGTGGGGGGGTGAGGTATCTGGGTGATAAGCATTAAGGAGGGCACTGGATGGAATGAGCACTGGGTATTACATGCAACTGATGAATTGTTGAAATTTAAATCTGAAACTAATGCTGTACTATGTATTGGTTAGTTGAATTTAAATAATTTTTAGGGGCACCTGGGTGGCTCAGGGGTTAAAGCCTCTGCCTTCGGCTCAGGTCATGATTCTAGGATCCTGGGATCGAGCCCCACATCGGGCTCTCTGCTCAGTGGGAAGCCTGCTTTCTCCTCTCTCTTTGCCTGCCTCTCTGCCTACTTGTGATCTCTGTCTGTCAAATAAATAAATAAAATCTTTAATACATAAATAAATAAATAAATAATTTAAAAAAAAAAAGTTTTGCAAGGGGGCTTGGCACCTGGGTGGCTCAGTCAGTTAAGCATCTGCATTTGGCTCAGGTCTTGATCTCAGGGTCCTGGATCAAGCCTCACATCAGGCTCACTGCTCAGCAGCAACTCTTCTTCTCCCTCTCTCTCTGTGAGCTTTCTCACTTTTGCTCTGTCTCAAGTAAGTAAATAAAAACTTTTAAAAATAAATAAATAAATAAACAAACAAAAAAACAACAAAAATGTGTTCAATATCATTAACAATTAGACAAATACAAATTAAAAACTGAGATAAAATAGCATTACAAAAACCAAATGGATAATTTTTTTAAAAAGCTGAAAATACTGAGTATGGGTGAATATAAAGTGGATGGAAGTATAAAAGTATAAATTTCTAGAACTCCTTGGGAAAAATATTTGATAGTACCAACTAAAGGAAAACACGTGTATACCATATAACTCAATAATTTCATTACTGGATATCTATCCCCCCCCAAAAAAGTGAATAATAATATGCACCAAAAGACCCATGGACAAAATGTTTATATAGGTTTTATTCATAAATAGATCTAAACTGAAAATGAATGAAATGTTCATTAATAATAGAGTGGGTAAATAAATTACATTGTCTATGTACAATAAAATACTGCACAGGTATTAACAAAAATAAATTTTTACATGCCACATGGATGAATCTCATAGGCATAATATTAAGGGGGAAAGGTTAAACACCAAAAACACATATTCTACCCATATGAAATTTCAGATTGATAAAATTAAACCCCCATTATGGAAATCAGAATGGTTTTTATTCTTGGAACTTACTGACTGAACAGGGGAATGAAGGATCCTCTTGGTTGCTCTGGTTGTGGTTGCACATGTATATACATATTCACAAATTTATCAATTTGTATACTGAAATTTATGGAATTTAGTAAATGTAATTTTTACCTTAGTAATTTTTTCTAAATTGACAAATTCACAGACACAAAGATAAAAAAAAGACATGATACATTCCTTATACAGTTTATTCTTATTACTTCTTTGGTTCAGGCAAGGAAGGAACTTCATGCTTTTTGGGAAGGTCTTGGTCTAACCAGTTAATATGTGAGAATGTCTTCCCAAGGGCATGCTAGAAGTAGTAATCAATTCTCAGTTTTCTCCTTCATTGTTGATCTTTCCTCCTGCTAGATATTAATTTGCAAATAACCGTGTTCTGCCTACATATTAAGATGAAATATAATAAAAAAACAGAAGTGTAATGAAAATAAATTTAAATAACCAGTGCATCAAGTTTCTGGTATTATTATCTGAAAATATTTTAAGGGTTTGGCTTAAAATTGCCTATTGCACGTGAAATAATTGTGATAATTAAGTACTGATACTGATGTATTGGTACTGAAGGTGATATTTCTGCTGCTCCCATAGTATTTCCGTTCAGATAAGCTGCCCTTCCCTGAGTATATGCATCTATAATTACTTGGTTAAAATAACCTACTTGGTTTCTAAGTTTGTAGTCCTCCAAGCAATGGAAAATGATTCAGACCATTCTGGAGGTTTTAGCTCTTGTCCAGGTCCTGGGACCAATGCTGTTCTAATTCTCTAGTAAAGATGCCTCAGTCTGGGTCCCCAGAACCTCTTACCCTAGACCCACTTATTTTTTCAGCCCTACAACCTCTACTCTACCTCTGAGCCATGCTCTCCAATCTTAACATCTGTGTCTGGATCTTTGTGCAGTAATATATCTGCAGTATTCCTTGTTTCCCAAAATCTCTGCCTATTGCTTGTTTCAGCCTGACTCTTGAACTCTGTCTCTGAGGACTAGCCCAGACCCCAAACTCTGTACTTCATAATAATTCTTGACCAAAAAAGATACCTTCATAATGGCCTGGATTCAAGCCTCATTCAAAAATGCTTAACATACACTATTGCTGCCCCCGTGTTAACCTTCATGTTCTGATTACCTTCATGTTCTGATTCAGTTGTTCCAAGTGTATGTTTGACTCTTAAATCAACAAAGGTATCCTCCTATTTTCCTCATAGTCTCTGTTCTCTGAGAAGTTTTTTGGTTCAGTGTGCACATTTTACCTATTCATAAACCTCAAACCAAAACAGGGACTCAAAAGGCTGAGGATTCTATTTTAGCACTTACCCTCCAGCTTAGTTGCCCTTAACTTTGAGTTTGTCCTTAGTTTGCCCTTAACTCTGCCAAGTAAAGTAAGTCAGACAAAGAAGGACAGATATCACCTTATCTCTCTTTTATGCAAAATCTGAAAACCAAAACAAACAAAACAAAACCCAAAGTCATAGATACAAAGAATAGATTGGTGGTTGCCAGAGGGGAAGTGGTGAGGGGTCAGTTGGGAGGGTGAAGGGGATTAAGAAGTACAAATTTCCAGATATAAAATAAATAAGTCTGAGGGAATATAGTTAATAATATTGTATTAATTTTGTAAGAGGACTTATTGTCATTTGACAGTTGTCATTGACTATTTTACAAGGACTATTTACATTGACTATTTTACATTTATTTTACAATATTTTACTATTTTATAAATCACTATGTTGTATACCTGAAACTGTAAGGGCCTACTTAGCCGGAGCAGCCCCACCTCAATAAAACAGCCATTTTGTTGTTTATGCAGTGAACTTAGATTGACCCTGCCCCCCCAAAGGAACTTACTTAGAAACAGGTCTGGGAAACCAGTAAAATATGGCTGACCAGTCCCCGATAACAGAGCCCAGGTACCAGGATGTGTCAGACCAGGCGGAGATAACAGAACCCAGATGCAAGGACGAGTCAAGCCAGGTGGAGGCACCCAATCAGTAAAGTGCACATGCTATCTCCCTAACTACCAAAGAATGTAAACCCCGCCTTTGGGGCACCAAACTAAGGCGCCAATTCTGACCAGAGTGATGGGCTAGTTCAAACAGCTACTGTAGGGTAAATTGTAATTCAATTGGCCACCTGCGTGTGACCTAACATGACTGTGCAACTTTCTCTGTGTGTTGCAATCTCATTGGCCACCTGTGTGTGGCCAGGCTCAACCACATGGCCCTTGCCCTTTAAAAGTTAGTCGGTAAGGCAGGGAGGGGTCACCTCTTTGTAAGAGACAGCCAGCCAGCCGGTCAATTTGATTCTCGATGCTTGGCGCAAAATAAAGCTTTGCTTTACCTTCGCTTTGTATCAGTCTCGTCCTTTTGTCCACGAACCCTTCAAAACCAATATGATATTGTATGTCAATTATATATCAATAATAAATATAAGATATTTAACATCAAGACACCAAGGAGCTTTAGTTAGTTATTAATAAATCATATGCTATGGAAAAAAAATCAAAGTTCTTTGGAGGAGCCAAAAATGCTAAGTTAATTATAATTCCCATTGACACTAATTGTCATGTAATCATTCTCAAGAGTTGCAATAGTTACTTGTGATTGCTCTCAATTCTTGCATAGGATACAAATACTGGCATTAAATCATCACTACACAGGATTGTGTCAAATTCGTTATGACATAAAATAATGATATTTCACCCAGTTATGACAGCTGAAAGTTATCATACTTACATGTAAAATTTCCAGGTTGTATTTATGTATTTATGATAATATGGGCAGTACTGTATGTTTTCAAAGGGCTTCTATCAGAATTAATTAGATTACATTTATAAAATATGATATGCTTTTAAACTTGGATTATAAGGCCTGTTAAGCAGATTGCAGCATTCTGAATTAAAAAAAAAAATTAAAAGCTAAAGATCTGGTTGTGTTATATATTCCTGATACATCATTTGTATCTCCAACATATTGGATTTCATTCTAAACAAAAGGAAGTTGATTTTCAGAGAACTTGTGTATTTGCCAGCATCATAGATAATAGGAGAACCTAGGATAAAACAGTAGTATTTTAACTCGAGGATCAGAATGAATTTTATAATATCGCACTAAAGTGAATTAACAGATACATGTGTGTGTGTCTGAATTAACCAATTATTTCAACTGTACCAAAACCCAATTCATTTATTACATATTTATTAAATACTATTATCTATCAGGTACACTTAGAAATAAAATTTTATCTATGTCATCTAAAAAAAAGTCCAAAGATTTCAATTGATTTCAATTTTGGAGCACAAATCCTATGGTTTTCATAAGAAAAATCCTAAAAATGGCTTGGTGTCTGTGTTAAAATATACATAAGTAATAATAATGATGAAGTATAGTATAATGTATACTAATTGAAAATCTGGAAAAAATAGGATAAAATATTTTATATAAATTATTTATTTAGGTGTAAATTTAAGTATTAAATTTGGATATAAGGAAAAAAATACTGGGAAGACAAAATCTAAATTGTTAATGCCAGTTGTCTGATTCATGTGAAATGGATAACTCTTTATTTCTTAAACCTTTTATAACAGTTTTTTGAGGTACAATTAAGATACATGTTAGTGTATACTCAAGAAAACATTGCAACCATTAAGACAATGAGCACACACATCATCACCCCATATCTCCGGTCAGAAAGTGCAGCAACAGAAGTTATAGATAGCTTCATAATGGAGAACAACTTGAATAACAACACTTCACTATGGATGGGTATAAATATTAATGTATGTATGATAAACATATATATACATATATATATATCAATCTAGTATATTGCAGAAGCTCTTTTTTACTTTATTTTTTCTTCAGTTAACACAGGTGGAAAATACCTGTTTTACTGGACTTTTTGAGGATTAAGTAAAAGAATGGAATTCATATTTCATTATCCATGTTGCTATATTACTATAAATCTGAAGGTTTGGAAGTATGTGACATTTTGGGAGAAGAAAGAAAGGAAGGGAAAGAAAGAATTGAAAAAAACAAAAAGGAGTGATAAAGAGGAGATTGTTTTCATGTTCATGTTTTATGAAAGAATTGATTTACAGAATTCCCCTCTTTGGCAGTGGGCAGGAGAAGCTTAAGAGCAACGGCAAATCATATTACGTGTATTATTCAGCCCAAGTCATTTAACCTGTTCCTTAACATTTTTCTTTAAAACAAGAACAAAACTGTTGGCTTTTTAATGCTTTCCACTCAGCAGGATGAATTCAGAAATAAGCATGGCAGATTGTTAAAAAAAGGTGCTAACCAAATTTAATAGCCTATACTAATAAATTTAATATCCTAGAGTCAGCAACCTTATCAAACAGAAATAAAGGAGAGGGTATATTAGCTCTGATTTGCCTGACTCACAATGACAACCATTCTTAGAGGGATCATATATACAGAATATCTCTAAGTCATGTATATAAATTACTAGGACTATGATCACATGTCTTCTTTATAGGCAATAGAAGTTAAATATAATCTTGTGTTTTTATATTAGTTTCCTGTTGTTACTGTAACAAATTACTATACACTTAGTGTCTTAAAACAATACAAATTTATAGTTGTGGAGGTCAAAAGTCCAAATGGTCTCACTGAGTGGGCTAAAATCAAGATTCAACTAGGAGGCACCATGGGAGAATCCATTTCCTTGCCTTTTCCTACTTCCAGTGATTTGCCCACATTCTCTGGCTCATGTTCCCTTCTTTTGTCTTCAAAGCAATGGTGGGTCTAGTTTTTGTCATGATTCATCACTGACATTGGTTCCCTCTTCCACATTTAACTACCCTTATAAACTTGCATGGATGATCCAGGATAATCTCCCTGCTTTACTTATCTTATTTTTAAAGATTTATTTATTTTATTTTATTTATTATTTATTATTGTTATTATTTATTATTTTATTTTATTTATTTTTTAAGATTTATTTATTTTATTTATTTTAGAGAGAAAGTATGTGTGTGCATTTATGTTTGCAAGTTGGGGGAAGGAAAGAGAGAATCTTAAGCAGACACTCCCCACTGAGCATGGAGCCCAATGTAGTGCTCTATCTCAGAACCCTGAGATCATCATCTAAGTTGAAATCAAGAGTTGGACACCTAACCGAGTCACCCATGTGCCCCAGTCTTCCGACTTTGAAGTCAGCTGATTAGCAATTTGAATTTCATCTGCTACCTTAATTCTCTTTTGTCATGTAATGTAACGTATTCAAAGGTTCTGGCAATTAAGACATGAAATCTATCATTCTTCCAATCAAAGTTCTGTCTTCCTCTGTTGGTTCCACTAACATATTCAACTTTGTTTTGATCCTGTGGGCCTCTTTTTGTAGCAAATATACTGCAAAAGAGGTTTGAAAACAGGTTTATAATAAAACATAATCCCAAGAATTGACAGTAATCTAAATTTATGTTTTCTTTTCAGGGATGACAATGAAATACTTCTTGTATTTGACTGCTGCTGCTGGTTTCCTGCCTATTTGGATTATACAAGTATGTGAGGATTGTATGTTTCATAATTATTTTAAAGAAAAGGATAAGAGCTACCCCTGTAGAATTCATTTTGTTACAGACACTGTTGTGAGGACGCTATGCCCATTACTCACCCTGGTCTTACTAGATGCTCTAGTAGGCAAGTACTATCCTTAGTTTCACACTGCAGAGAAAAGAACCAAAGCAAAGGGAGGTGAAGTCATGTGGCAAGGACAGATAACTGGGAAGTGGCAGACCCTGAAAGTAAATCTAGCTATTTTGGCTTCATGGGGTTATGCCAATTTCATTATAGCTCCTCTGGATAATTCAAAAAGCTAAGACTATAAAGCAGGAATTACTTCTTTATAATATACCATGCATTCTCCATAAACTAAATGGGAAAAATATTGTTTGGATTTTTTTTAACCCAGAAAAGAAAGTATTTTATCAGTATCCCAATTGCACCCTCTGATTTGTGACTATAACAAGAATTTAACACATCAAAATTAAATATGAAATGCAAGGTGTGAACAAGAAGAGAAAAGTGAGGAACTGTAAGCAATGGAGTATGAGGCCTGCACCTCACCTCACTACTCATTAAAGACAAGAACTTCAATAATCGCAAAATAAAAACAAAACACTCAAAGGTATAAGGAATCTCTTTAATATTTTATGGTCACCCAATAATATGTAACTCTAAATAGCCTCAATGATATAAAAAATGTCATTTTTTAATTTACCCAAAATATATTTTTTAAGATTTATTTGACAGAGTCAGAGAGTACAAGTAGCAGGAGCAGCAGGCAGAGGTAGAGGGAAAAGCAGGCTCCCCACTGAGCAGGGAACCCCATATGGGGCTCCAACCCAGGACCATGAGATCATGACCTGAGCCAAAGGCAGACACTTAATGACTGAGCCACCCAGGCATCCCATGTACCCAAAATATTTTTATGATGAATATGATGAATAAGTCAATAGCTTTGGTGTAGAAAATGAATGATCTTTATATTTTCATGTGCTAGATAAGAGAAGTTAAAAATGGAATACATTTAATTTAATAAATGAAAAAATCTATATACATCAGACAATTGGGGTGCTGATTTGGGTCTTATCACTCACACCTCTTCCTCAAAGATGAACCAGGTAGAGTTCTCATCCAACACCCAATAGTTCTCCAGTATGCTATAAGTACAGTCTTTTTTTTTTTTTTTTTAGTTGTTAGAGAGAGAGTGAGCACAGGCAGACAGAGAGGCAGGCAGAGGCAGGCAGAGGTAGAGGGAGAAGCAGGCTCCCCGCCGAGCAAGGAGCCCAATGTGGGACTCGATCCCAGGACGCTGGGATCATGACCTGAGCCGAAGGCAGCTGCTTAACATACTGAGCCACCCAGGTGTCCCTATAAGTACAGTCTTAAAAAGAGTTCTTTCTCCTTCTTCCCCTTTGGTTCTCTTTCCATTTTATTACCCCAATGTGGAGGCAGGACCTTCACATTTCACAGTAAGAAAAAGCTGAGCTGAAGCAAACCCACCATCAGAGAGAAAGGAGAAAGACAGTGAGAATGCAAATTTTGCCTTTAAGACCTAATCAGTACCAGGCTAGTCTAGGTCACTTAGTTAGTACATATTCTAGGAGACAGCCTGGCCCAGGCTGCCATATGAAAGAAGGAATCAGTATCACAGTTAAAAGTCCAGATGAAAAAGTAGGTAACAAGAACTCCTCCCAGTTAGGGGAACCAGAGCCTCATCTACTTACTGGCCAAGGATACAAAGGAAAAATGTGAGTGTTGAAGGCATTGATAAAACAACAGGCATACATTCTATAGACAGTTATTGGAATATTTGCATGGTTACAGAAAGTTTGCTCAGAAAACTAAGGCTTAAGAATCTTAGAAGAAAACAACATCTTAAGACAAATTAAGCTCCAAACACAAATTCATTGCATAAAATTTAAACATGAATCCTAGTTAAAGGAAATAATAAACTGTTGCTATTTGCCCAATAAAAATAAATAGTATGATATATTCTCTTTTTAGACTCCAGGTAGAAAACAAATAGACTAACAGCTAGGCCATGAGTACTGGCAACATTTTCAGGAATTTTGATAGGGAAGGCAAATAGAAAGTACAACAAATGAATGGGGAAGTGAAATAAGTGAAAAAGTTTTGTCTGTTTAAGTTACAAGCAACATGATCATGAGTAAATGGAAAGGAAAGTGAATTGGTTGAAGTTATAATGGAAAGGTAATGAGTAATGTGAGATTTGGGGAAATGTGGAAGAGAATGGAGTAAACAACACTGGGGAGAAATAGCTTTTGAAAGAATGACCTGTTTTTAATTTTTTGAGGATACTATTTTCCATTATGGCTTTACCATTTTTCATTCCCACCAACAGTATATCAAGGTTCCCTTTTCTCTACATCTTTGCAACACTTGAAATTTTGTTTTAATAATAACCTTCCTAACAGGTGTGAAGTGATGTATCATTGTGGTTTTGATTTTCATTTCCTTGATGATTAATGAGGTTAAGAACCTTTTCATAGAGCCGTTGGTCATTTAGAAGCCTTTTTTGGGAAAATGTCTGTTTAGGTTCTTTGTGTATTTTTAAAATCAGGTATTTTGTTTTGTTTTGTTTTTGTTAGTTATACAAGTTCCTTCTACATTTTGGATATTAATTCCTTATCAGATATATAGCTTCAAATATTTCTCACATTCATTAAGTTGCCTTTTCATCTTTTTTATTGTTTCCTTGCTATGCAGAAGCTTTTTAGTTTGATACAATCTTACTTGCTTATTTTTTCTTTCATTGTCTGTGCTTTCCAAGACCAATGTCAAGGAACTTTTTACTTTTGCTTTCTTCTAGGAGTTTTATGATTTTAGGTCTTATAGGACCTTTCAGGTCCACTGTAAGTTAATTTTAATGTATGGTGTGATATGTGTCTAATTTCATTCTTGTGCATGTGGACATCCAGTTTTAAATTTGCCAAGAGGGTAAATATTATGTTAAATGCTTACATAAGATTTACATAAGATACACAAAATAATAACAATAGTTATAGGGAAGGGGGCAGGAAGAAACTTTGAGAGGTGATTGATATGTTTGTTTTCTTTTGTTTGTTTATATTGATGGTGGTGATGGTTTCACAAGTGTATACTTACCCAAACTCATTGAATTGTATGCATTAAACATGTATGGGTTTTACACATCAATTATACCTCCATAAGATGGTTAAAAAAACAAGAAAGTATGATCTGTTCTGTAGTACCACAAGTGATAAGGAGAAAAGAATGAGAACAGATAGAAGCAGATTAGTAGACTGACCAAGAGAAACTGAAACAGCTGCCATCAGAGAGTGTCTCTTTACTGGGGAAAGTAGGACATAGCAAAATCTATTAAGAGAGATCAATGTAATCGGGGTAGAATACACAAATTCTGCAATAACATTGTGAAGAAAGACAAAGTGAATTAACCAGGTAAAATAAGTAGAATTGATGAGCAAAATTAAGGGACTGTTTGAGATTAAACATCAGGATTTTGGATGACACCAATACCTGGCATTTTGTGGAATATTTTTCTGCCATTGCTCATCTGACTTTGTGTGGGCAGGGAAATTTTTGGTCCCATCCAAAGTGGGGATGTTCCTAAATGGCGATGGGTGGAGAAGGATTCAATATTTTAGCAAGGAATTTGTTGAAATAAGAGAACATGAGTAGGGGCACCTGGGTGGCTCAATCATTAAGTGTCTGCCTTTGGCTCAGGTCATGATCCCGGAGTCCTGGGATCGAGGCCCACATCAGGCTCCCTGCTCAGTGAGAGGTCTGCTTCTCTCTCTCCCTCTCTCCCTGCTTGTGTTCCCTCTCTCACTCTGTGTTTCTCTAGGTCAAATAAATAAATAAAATCTTTAAAAAAAGAGAGAGAGAGAACATGAATAGAAAAAAAGAGAGAGAGAGAGAGAATAGAGAAAATGAAAAAAAAACCTAGAAGACTAGATTATGTTGAAAATAGAGTGATTGACCTTAGCAATCTGGAAGAGCAGGAAATTCTGATCAGGCAGGGAGAAGTTTGACCAGGTGATTTGGCATTTAGCCTGATTATAAAATATAGGCTGTGACCACCATGATGGAAACTAATGAGACTTGAAGGAGAGGTCTAAGAGAGAAAAAATTCAAGGGCCTAAGATAGCAGATGACTGGAACTATCCATGTGAATGCTGAAGTCCCTTGGTTGGCTGCAGAAATAGATGTAAACAGGATGAATTTGTTTCAGAAGGCCCAATTTCAGAGCACCTGGATGGTTCAATCAGTTAAACATGTGTGTTAGGCTCAGGTCATGATCCCAGAGTTCTGGAATCAAGCCCCACATGGGGCTCCGTATTTAGCAGAGTCCACTTCTTACTCTTCCTCTGCCCCTCCCTGCCCCAGTTCATGCTCTCTCTCTCTCAAAAAAAATAAAATCTTAAAAAAAAAACCAGAATGCCCAATGTCAATGAATGAGAGGAAGTGATAGGAAAACATTACAGGAAAATGAATGTTCAGAAATGAGATGGTAGAGCAATATGTCATGAGTTTCACTGGAGCAGAGTTCAGCGGAATGAGGAAAATTTAATTTGGATATGGGAAAGGGATTCTGGTGGTTCCCTACCTCTCCTTGAGTATAGACGAGGGCTACCTGAAGTATGGAGAAAAATAGCACCATAGGAGTGTGTTTTTGAGGAAATGATATCCATAGGAAATAGTCTCTAGAAGGATCTTCTGGATTCCATATTTATGCCTTTTTTCCATTCCTATTTTATGTGGATATAAAATAAATGAAATAACTACTAAATTTGAGCAAGGTATGGTGTTGGATCCTATCTGTTCAGAAATTGCTAATGGTCCTACGGTACTTGAGAAATAAACAAATACTATTCAAATTATACTATGTATGTTTTGCCACTTTTTAAACAGAAGAAATGAAGTGTATGTGATATATAATACACACACAAAAAAAGAAGCTCCTCTTGATATAATTAATGCCAACCTAAAATATTAAAGCCATTTAGTTTTCTTCTTGGTTGCAAGATAAAGGGTAAACAAATTAAAGAATAGTCATTAATTCTGGATTGTAGCTGATTTTAATTCTATTTTATACTTACATATATGTATGAAAATGCTAATGTTTTTTCATAAGCATAAGAGAAAAAGGTAGAATCTGAGTTGAAGACACTGGAGGCTTTGTATTCAATAATTAATATCTTAGATTAGACACATCCTTTAGACAGTATTTGAGTGCAAGTGGTTTATTTATGAACCAAAGAGAACACTTGCAGGAAATGGAGTGGGATAGGAGCCAAGGAAGGGAAATCAGTGTAATGTCAAGATATTTTCCACTGTGGCTTATGTGGCCCTAAAAAGTACTTTAGCAGGGCTCAAAGTACCAATCATAAATTTGAAAAACCCCAGTCACAGTATATCCAGTGTTTTATGCTATACACTTGTATAATGTCAAATGACATTCAGAAACCCAAAAGACTAGCACTGGAGAAATGGAATATAATCTATTGAGCAATCATTAATTTTAAAATCCTATAGATCATTGTCTAGTAAATATAAACTACAAATTCATATTGCTGTAGGTCTGCAAGGAATATACGTGATGAATTACACATAAAAGAAGTAAGACTAATTAAATTAATTTTCTGATCACAGGCAAAACCAACTCCAGTTCCATATGTTCCATATAATACTCTCCTCACTGAACTGGCAACAGTCCAAGAAGAAATCGTTACTGTACATAACACCCTCAGGAGAGGAGTAGTTCCCTCAGCCAGCAACATGCTGAAGATGGTGAGATTAATTAAACAGCAACAATGATGTCAATAATAGCAATAGTGTTTACTGAGTTTTTATTAAGTTCTCTTCACTTTCAGTATACTAAAACTTTGGTCTTCCGAAACAAATCTATGACTTAACAGCAGAAGAAATGGAGACACAGAGGTAGGTCTCTGGGTGGCTCAGTCAGTTAAGCATCTGCATTTGGCTCAGGTCATGATCCCAGTGTCCCAGGGTAGAGCGCCACATCCGGCTCCCTGCTCTGCAGGGTCTGCTTCTCCCTCTCCCTCTGTGTGCATGTAGCCTCTCTCTCTCTCTCTCTCTCAAATAAATAAATCTTAAAATTAAAAAAAAAAAAAATGGAGACACAGAGGTGGTAACTTTCCCCAAATCACAGTTTTTAAAGATTTTATGTATTTATTCGACAGAGACAACAAGCAGGCAGAGAGACAAGGGGAAGCAGGCTCCCTGCCAGCAGAGAGCCTGACATGGGACCCGATCCCAGGACCCCGAGATCATGACCCGAGCGGAAGGCAGAGGCCCAACCCACTGAGCCACCCAGGTGCCCCCCAAAGTCACAGTTTTTAAATGACAGAGCAGCAATGCCAACTCAGTTTAATTTCATTCCTAATGTACCCTAGAACAGTGCTTCTCAATTTTGAAAGAACTGCCAAAGAAGTTTTTAAAACACAGATTCTGGGTCCCATTCTCTGAGACTCTGATCTGGAAAATCTCCGGTGGAGACCCCTGCAAGCTCCCAGCTGAAGCTGATGCTGCCAGCCAGTACTATCCACACAGCGAGCTCTAAGTTATAGAGGCAATTCATAACTGTCTTCATTGGGCAGCAGCGCAGAGGCTAGACTCTCATCTGAAAATCAAGATGTCCAGATTCAAAGTCAGGGGTGCTGCCAGATAAACCAATATTGACAAACCTATTTCCCAGTTCCCTGGCATCCCATAAAAAGAGAATTGTCGCTCCACTATAAACCTGGTGTGTGAGCAGACTAGGTGCTATAAAACAAAACAAATTTAGGGCAGTCTCAGAAGTACCAGGTGATTAGCTGCATACGTATCATCTCCCAGAAGTATCACTCAGGTTTTTCTGCAACCTTATCCTCGTCCCTTTAACCTTGCTTGGATGGGTCTAGAGTACAAGAATTAGAAATTTCTATTTCTAATTAGCACTTTGTCTGGAGAGTGATTCTAAGGGACCCTCTCCCCATGCAAATGATGAAAGTGGGAAGCAAGTGAAGAAAAACATTATTTTGAAATTTATCTCTTGGTCACCTTGAAATAGAAAGTGTTATTTAAACAAAACAATAAAAAATCAGTAGCTATCACAGGCCTTCTTGCATTGAGTGTTGTGCCTGATATGTATATTGTGCTTACTGTTGAGAGGCACTCTTTTAGAACTTTGTTACATTAACTCATTTAAATCAATAGTTCTGTGATGCAGATAATACTATCATCTCCATTTTATTGATAATGAGTCTGAACCTCAGAGAAATTAGCTAACATCCAAAGTAATAAGGACCGAGTGAGTACAGATTCAAATGCAAATGGCACAGCTCCAGGCACAGGCTCTTAACTATGTATCTCCCTTAGTACAAACAGGGTCTAAACTCACTGGACTCCAATAGGGTCCAAACTCCTTGGTTTCCAGAAGAGCAAATACATGTAGCTAGGAGATTCTAAAGAAATTTTAAAATAAATGGAAAGTATAGACTCTGATTTTAGAGATTATATTATTGTGGATTAAAGGCAACTACAAAGGAAATCTTAGAACCTAATGTAAGAATGAACACACTCAGGTGCTAAAATGTAAAGGTAGGAGAGATCAATAAGACTATAAATTAGGTGATCAGTAAGACTGAATCATATTTTAAAAGGAATATGAGAGTTGAGCTATTCCATAAACAATGCGTTGGATGTGGCTAGAAAGGAACTGATAGAGTTACAGCAGGGCTAAAGAGGCAATCACAACTGCCAGGCGGAGATTTTCTAAAAGTTCCATACATAGGGTTAGAAACCAATTAAATGGAGCCATGTATTAAAGCCAGAATTCATAGCTTTGGTGCAATAACCATGACTACTCATTTGTGATTTTAATCCTGGATCTATCACAGAAAGAAAAGAGCATCTTACCAGTATTAATCAGAGGTAATATTCTAGACTGCTTCCTTAAAGAGGTCTGAACCACAGACTGTATGTAATGAATACTGCAAGTAGTTTATGCGACAAGATAAGCATATTCAGCTGAGATTAGCACACAGAATATTTATTGGAGAACAATCACCAGATGGACACCTACCTGTGGAGGTAGAGAGAAAAGCAGGGGTGGACATATGGAAAAGTTGAATTGTGATATAGTCACAACAGAGGGCTTAGAAAGCTTAGTACAGGAAGCTTAGTACAACTAAGACAACCCTTCTGAGTAGGAGGGAAGTGGCTTGGAATTTACAGTTCTCATATCTGTCAGTTGTTGAGTATGGACTAACCCAGGGAAGAGGTTATGCTCCTGGGTGCAGGACAATTTTTAGAAAGGACAGACAGTAGAACTGTCAGTGAACAGGACTCCCAGCTTAAAAGGAAATTAGTGCTTCGGTTCAGAAAGTGACCTGGTAGTACATCACAGCATATACAATAAGCAATGAGTTGTAAGTTACCCAGATAATTTATAGTCCTAATCACTTGGTAACCTGATCATAATAGGCAAGCTTTTTTTTGTTTTTTTGTTTTTTTTGTTTGTTTGTTTGTTTGTTTGTTTACTAAGGCATGCAATGATGATATTTCCACCAGGAGATCTTGTGTCCTAACAGGATGTGTTGTATCATCTCCACTCCCTCGGGTAGATATATCCACTACTAAAATATAACTTTTCTTGCATGAAGCAATCAAACCTCACAAAACCATGTTCTTGCTTTGAGCCGAGGCTAATGACTTACTTAATTTATCTCAGGATTTAATAAGTTCCTTCAACGTGAAGAGTAATTCTGTAAAACTAACCCAGATGGCAGCATACAGATATAACAGTTAAAGATCTTTGCCACCAGGAAAAATGGTGAACATCTAAGTCAGGTGTCATCCAAAATTTATTCTAAAGAGTAAGTGAATGATTTATGTCAAAGCTTGTAGTAAAAAATGAAGTCTACAACTTTGGTTGGTGATGTGTTGCATGTAGATGTTGGGAGTCTTTTAAGAGGATGCACACAGTGTAAGGTTTAGAGTGTTAGGAAGAACATTTGTCAAAGTCCCATGATTAGTGATATAGACTTTCGGCCTCCTTTCAATTTACCTGGAGATACACCTGACAAAATGCTTCAATTCAACACAATTGACACAGATTAAGAGTTAAGAGCACACATTCTGAAGGCAGAATAACGTGGATTATAATTCTTTTTTGGCTACTTATTGGTTGTGTTCCCCTGAGAAATTATGCAACATCTCCGTTTCACCATTTGTAAATGGGGATAAAAATAGTACTTCCCTTACAGAGTTGCTCTGAGTAAAAATTTGAAAATATACATACACAATTGGTAACAGATCCTGA
>ML110867.1:146186-169758 GCA_003697995.1 Taxidea taxus jeffersonii
ATGTGGTATTAGCTACTACTTTTATTATTATTTATAATTTTAGATGGAGATGTGTGACACTGTACATAGCCATTGTTTATTTATAGAGCACATAGTATAAGATTTGTCATAATGCAATGGTGCTGCATAAATTACTACATTAGGACTTTAGAACAAATCATTAGGCATGAATGATGGGTCACATTTTACAGATGAAGAACATATTCAAAAAGATTAAATAATGTGTCAGAGATAAAACTGCTAATAAATAATGGAATGGATTTCTAACCCTGATCTGTTTTATTGAAAGCATTTACTTGAACTCTTTCACACTTCTGAAAGAGAAGCTCTATTTGAATATTATTACCAAATTTTGATTTTATAAATTCAAGAGCTAACATGGTGAGTCAAAGTTTTGTCTCCCTCTTCCAACCAGAATATTTAATATTAGTATTTAAATTGTTAGATTATAAAATTGAGGATATTGCTAGCCTTGGAGTTTTAGAAACAATAAACTAGAATATTATCATGGAAATGCCAATAAGACCAAGTTCTTATATTTTACTCTTCTGCTGTAGGATTGGAGTGAAGAAGCTGCACAAAATGCCAGAATGTTGTCAAAGCAGTGTGAATTACGAGAAAGCAACTCAATTAAGAGGCGAATTACAAGTAGGTGTATACATCTGCATGACTCACCTCCATATTCAAAAATCCTTAGGGAACATTAAGTAAACTGGCAAAGGTAAGTTAAGTCATTCAGTCTATGATATGGCCCCATAAATGACAGTGGATTGTGACCCACTGCACTGTTTTCTTATTATTAATTTTTAAATTTGGATATTCAAATTTCAAATTTCAGACTCTTATCAGCAGAAACAAGAGTCGAAGTTCTCAGTATTACAAAATAGTTGAGTAATACAATGATAACTGGATGGACAGCTAGGTAGCTAGAAGCTTTCCATTCTATGTAGTTATTTCAGCTACACACAATATCACCCTAGGGATACCTTTGCCTTCGAAACATTAGAGAGTTGAGAGGTGAGTTCTTTTCAACTCTACTGAGCTGTACATGAGAACAAATTTAGGTGCTCGTAGAAGAGTCCCTCTCATGGCATATGTATCAGGTGGATCACTGCTGGTTTCCAGAAAAGCTATTAGTACTTCCTACACAAGTAGACATTATTAACATTTATGAGGTACTTGTTTATTACAAAATATTTTTAAAATACTAATGAAACTTCCATATTTACAAATTATTAGGCATTTTTGCCCAATGTTGTTGGTGCATGAATTAGCAATGGGAGTCTTTCCTGCCCCAGAGAAAGGTAGATCACTCCTGAATATCATTTGTGATCAAGAACCCGCATCACAAGTGGATGGCTAAATGAGCAAATGTTTATCCCAAGGTCCTTGCATAATGAATACCTCTCTGAGGCTGTTTGCAAGTCATGGGTCCTGTTACAACCCATAAGCTACCTGGACTGGTTTCACCTTTCTCAACAGCTCAGAAGTGGCAGAGTCTGAAACGTTGATCTGATTTCCAAGCTTGCATATCACCTCCTACTGTCAACTTCTCACCAAACCTAAGTACCACAAGCTGTCAGCAGAGATTTCCAGTAAAGATACAGCTGAGTTTGCTTGGATGACTGGTGACATTTTCTTGTAAAAAGAAAATGAGGAAAATATCCTTGTAATATATTTCCAAGTTTCTTCAAGTATGACACAGACTTTTTCTCCCTTTCAGATACTTTTTGTGGAGAAAACATGCATTTGACAACTTATCCTATCTCATGGTCAAATGTAATTAAAATCTGGTACAATGAATCTAAATATTTCAAGTATGGGGAACAGATATCAACAGATGATGACTTAACAATTGAGCATTACACTCAGGTAAGCTGCATACTTGCAAATATGCACATTGTTTAAATGTCTAGAAGCATGTGTGGAAAACAGGTGACTGAGAAAAATCATTCTACCCACTTTTCGCAAACTTATACTTGACCCACTGAGTTTCTGTTATAATTTGAAACATAAGGAAATGTGATTCCCTCAATAGATGGCTTAGAGAAGCCGCTTAACTGTTTAGTCTCCTTTTTTTTACATATTTGGGAATTAACAAAATCATAAAACATCAATGTCACTTATAAATTATATTTCTAATATGTATAAATAATGAAAATAATAGTACCTTATAATACAGAGAATCCTCTTCTTCTGGTTTTTATTTTTATTTTTATTGTGGTAAAATTATATGTATATATCTGCAAAATATATACATATATTACTTTTATTTATCATATATAATTATTTGCATATATGCATATATAACACATAATAATCATTTGGATATGCATATATGAATATATTTTATAAAATTTGCTATATTAATAATTTTAAAATTATGTAGCATTAGTGTTCAGTAGCTTTAACTACATTCAAATTGTTTTGAAGCAATCACTACTATACATTTTCAGAACTCTTCACCTTCCCAAACTCTGTACCCATTAAACAATGTCTTCCCCCTTCCCTATCTCCCCAGCCTCTGGCAAGCATCATTCTACTTTCTGTATCTATCAATTTGATTACTCTAGATGCTGCATATAACTGGAATCATTCAATTTTTGTCCTTCTGTGTCTGTCTTATTTCACTTAGCATTATATTCTCATTTGATGTTCATTCATGTTGTAGCGCAGGTCATAATTTTACTCTTTTTTAAGGCTAAATGATATTCCATTGTATGTGTATACCACCTGTTGTTTATCCATTCATTCACTGATGGGTGTTTAGGTTGTTTCCACTTTTGGCTATAGGTAATAATGTTGCCATGAATATTGGTGTGTACATATCTGTTCATACCCTGCTTTCAGTTCTTTTGAGTATATACCCAGAAATGGAATTTCTGGATCACATGGTAATCATATGAATTATTTGAGGACCTGGTATACTGTCTTCCAGAACAGCTGCATTATTTGACACATTCCCAGGAGCAATGAAACTTCTGTTTTCTCCACATCTGTGATGTTGGTCTGCTTGGACTCCCATAACAAAGAACCACAAGCTAGATGGACTAAACAACAGAAATTTATTTTTTCATTTCCTCATTTCTCATTTTCTCATTTATTTCTCATATTTGGAGGCTGGAAGTCTATGGACTTTTACAGCATAGTTTGTTTCTGTGAGAGTTCTCTTTCTGCCTTCTTTTCATTATGTCCTTGCATAGACTTTCCTTCCCTTTTGTCTGTGCATGCTTGCAGAGAGAGAGAAAAAAAGAGTGAAAGCATGAGTGCCAGCACTTTCTTATAAAGACACAAACTCCATCAGATCATGGTCCCAAGCTTGGAACTTCATTTAACCTAAATTACTTCTGTAGAAGTTTTTTCTCCAGTTAGGGTTGCTGGGTTATATCAGGTTATTTGGGGTTTTGTTGCTGAGTTGTAAGAGTTCTTTATGTATTCTAGATATCTATCCTTTAGCAGATATATGATTTGCAAACATCAATTCCTATTATATAGAATGCCTATTCACTCTGATGATAGTATCCTATGATGCACAAATGTTTTAAATTTTGATAAAGTCCAATTTATCTATTTTTTCCCTTTTCTGTCTGTGCTTCTGGTGTCTTATCCAAGAAATCACTGCCAAATTCAATATTGTGAAGTTTTTCCTTATGTTTCCTTCTAAGAGTTGTTTTTATGGTTTCAGCTCTTACACTTATGCATTTAATCCATTTTGAGTTATTTTTTGTAATATGGTAAAAATCAGGGCCCAATTTCATTTATTTGCATGTAGATACCTAGTTTTTCCAACTTTGTTTGGCATAAGGCAGTCCTGTCCCCGTTGACTCATCTTGGCACCCTTTTGAAAATCATTTGTCTATATATGAAGGCCATGTGAAGATTTATTTCTGGACTCTATTTTAGTTCTAAGGTTTCTATGTCTATTGTTTTGCCAGTACCACTGTTTTAATTATTGTAGCTTTGTGGTAAGGTTTGATATTAGAAAGCATAAGATTTCCAATTTTGGTCTGCTTTTTCAGGACTGCCCATTAAAAAATCATAGACTTGGGGCGCCCGGGTGGCTCAGTGGGTTAAAGCCTCTGTCTTCAGCTCGGGTCATGATCTCAGGGTCCTGGGATCGAGCCCTGCATCGGGCTCTCTGCTCAGCAGGGAGCCTGCTTCCTCCTCTCTCTCTCTGTCTGCCTCTCTGCCTGCTTGTGATCTCTGTTAAATAAATAAATTAATTAAATCTTTAAAAAATTTTTAAAAAATCATAGACTTAATCACTTATGGATAACAATGCAGATATTCTAAATAAAAAACTAGCAAATAGCATTCTTATTTTAAATTTGATACCCTTGGACAAAAAGGATATGTTCTAGGAATCTAAGAATGTTATAACATTAGACTCTTTATTCATATAATTTGCCTTATCAAATAATCAGAGGATAAAAATAAAATGATCACCCAGAGAACTAAAAATCTGCCAAATTTGTGACATCAATTTCGACCTTCTATTTCTTTCAGATAAATGTAGTCTAAACTCACTATATACATCTAAGACCATTAGTTCCATCACACTTGATGGTAATCTAATATTTCCTCTTTCAAACACTTAAAAAACTTATTATCCAATTCCCACAATACACCTGTGATATAGAAGATAATACTAATATTTTATACCATTTTACAAATAGAAAAATAAATTTCAAAACATAAACTGGTAAATGCCATACAACCAGGAAATGGTAGAAATAGAATTTGACACTGAGATATTTGGCTTAAAGGCCAATTCTACATGCTTATGCTCTGATGATTAAGTAAAGTTCCTCCCATGATTTGATTTTTATATAATCACCAACCAGCCTTCATCATGTTACCTGATTTTCCATATAAATTTGATAGTAGAATGAGCCAGGATTAAGGATAGCCAATAAGTGTGCATATGTATGTGTGTTATTCAGACACATGCAAATCTTTCTGTTTCTATGACTTCCTAAAAGCAAACATGTTTATTTTCAGCCATGGATAACAATATTCATATTGTAGTCATTCAGCCATAGATAGCAATATTCATATTGTAAATTATTAATAAAATAATCTCTTTATCATTACAGATTGTTTGGGCCACTTCTTACCTCATTGGCTGTGGAATATCATCATGCCCCAAAAGATTGGCAACTCAGTTTCTCTATGTTTGTCACTATTGTCATGAGTATGTATTATACAGCTTGGTGTCACAAAGCCTTTAGAAATATATCCCTCTTACATAATCCAGCTTATCAAAGAATATACAAGAAAACTCAAATAAATATTTCATTTCATTTAAGTGGAACCTTAGGAATTAAATGTCATTTAGCCAATACCTAAAAACATTACACACACATGTACATACACACAACACAATTTTATTTATATCATGTTTTTTAATATAAATGTTTTATTTATACTTCATTAATAGAATGCCAAATTCAAAGATATTACCAGTAGCATTGCTCTGTGTTATTGATTAGCATAAGCAAAAAAAAACAAGGATATCTACTTCAACAATTCTAAACTACATTTAGAATGCAAGGGCAGAAATATAGTGGAGTATCAAGAATAAACAAATGGAAGATTGAAGTGTTCCTGTATTTAGCTTTTTGCTTTAACTACTAATATATGCCTTTTCTTTAAAAATTAAATTTAGGTGTTATCAAGGTGTGAGTAACACTTCTAGAAGAGATAATCTGATTGCCTCGGTGAGGGGAAGGTGGACTCCTTTGCTCTATCAACTGTGGTTGCTCTATAAGCACGATCAATTTCAGACAAAGATGATTGTAGGAGATCACAGGTGCACACTGTGTGGCTCCAGTGGTAATCATGAGAAATTAGAGATTGTTCAGAACTTGATATATAGTCCTCTAATAGTTCACTACAAATGCCTGTTTAAATATATTCTGCTAAGGAAAGTTAATGAGTGATCTGCGTATATCTCCTTCAGCTCTCTGTACCTATAGTTGAATATGCAAATTTTCCACCATAATATGAGCTCTGAGCATAGTGTTTAACTGCTATCCCCCATGTGTGTCGCAAAATAAAAATGTTCAATATGAATCAGTAAAAATTATTTATCTGTTAATATGTTTCCATATTTATGCTTTAAATGAGATCTCCAGTATCAGTGTAGATTCAATATATATATTTATATAAGAGCTGTATAGGAGTTATTTCTGCTCTTATCATGTCTTGGTTGTAGTAGTTAATATTTGTTATGATTTTATCTATATAATTAGTACCAAAGACAGTTAGATCTCTTTGCATCTACAACACGTCAACTGTACTAAATCTTTCAAGGGTTGGTGGTGGTTTCTGGTGAACTGACAATTACAAAAAGTAAAACACATGGAACTGTGATAGAGAATATTCTGCAAAGATTAGGGCAAGAGTCTGACAAAATTCCTTACTTAATTAAGGAATAAGTTCCTTTTATAAAGTGAAATTTGGGAGCACCTGGCAGGCTCAGTTGGTAGAGCATGCAAGTCTTGATCTCCAGTTCATGAGTTTAAGCCCCACATTGGGCATAAAACTTACTTTAAAAAAATGGCAAAAAATAAAATAAAATTCTAACAACTCAGATATCAAAGGGAACAATATCAACTAGAATGCTATTGTAACCAGAACATTTACTTTATTTTTCAAGCACATTAAATAAGATTCAGTTATAATCCACCTTGTGTTCTTAGATATCTGCAGGTAAAACTGTCTTACCTGAATTTCCTATTAGCTTAAACCTAAAAATTCTCATCCACTCTCTCTCCACCAAATCTACCACTTTAGATTTAGCCATATTGAGGGATTTTCATCTTTTATAATGCTCCATATGTTTCTACACAAGAGAAACATGTATCAAGTTTCTCATGATCTTGTGCAAGATTAAATTAGAGCATCTCCAACTTGACTCAACATATCCTTTTACATGACTGCCTACCAAGTCCTTATGGGTATAAATAAATTAAAGTGACCAATTATAAATGGCTCTAAAGCTCTTCTGCTTAATATTCAACTGCTCATAGATTCCAGTCAAGTTAGAACTGAACTATCTGAATAGGGTAAATTCTAAAATTCTTAGGAGCCCACAGCTGCCTGTTACACATTCAGAAAGATAAATTGTCATCATTGCAAGTCTAGAAATCTTTTTTTTTTTTAATTTGACATAGAGAGAGATCACAGGTAGGCAGAGAGGCAGAGAGAGAGAGGGAGAAGCAGGCACCCCACTGAGCAGAGAGCCCGATTCGGGGCTCCATCCCAGGACCCTGAGATCACGACCTGAGCCGAAGGCAGCGGCTTAATCCACTGAGCCACCCAGGTGCCCCGAAATCTTAAACCTATCTTAAAGATTATCATCATTATCTAGAAGTGGTTTTCAAAAATTGTTTTCAAAGTTGATTATAAATAGTGAATAACCTTTTAAATGCATTGTCCATGAATCAATATTATTACATCGCCTTTTCCTTTATCCTTTTTTTAAGGGGAAATGATCCTGCCAAAATGAATAATCCTTATAATGCAGGAAGTCCATGTGGAGACTGTCCAAATGACTGTGAAAATAAACTTTGCAGTAAGTTTTACATTCAATTTGCTTAATGTAGACCCAGAAGCCATGTGTCCTTCAAGTTAATAATTTGACAATATTGCACTTTTCTATAACTTTCTTCTGAATCATCACACAAGGAAAAATCAACATTATTTCTTATTTCCCCTCCCTGAGTGACCAAGAAGATGATTGATTAAATCTATTGGAATGGATATTAGAATGTCTAAGCCTAAACTCAAGTCCCCCATGCTAAAATTTAATGACCCTAATAAGGAAAACTTTGATAAGATGTTAATATAACTATATATTTTTCTCTGCTCTATAAAAAAGTTTCTGGGCTTTCTTATTGCAACCTTGAAATTAGATATAATGTTTTCAGGACACCAACATTCTCAGCTTCTTGCTGCTCCATAGCTCCCCTACCTATCTGACCACTTCTTAGGGCATGCAATTTCTTATGGAGTGATACTTATTCTTCCATGTTCTTACTGACACATGAGAAGATATCAGGTGATGGTCACACTGTCTCCTTACAGCACTTGCTCTATTTCTTAAATAAACCTTAACTATAATGTAATACTAACCAAATAGTTTCCTTTTTCTAGAGGTTCCTGAAAACATAACTCCTAATCCCTGAGCATAATCTTAATAAGATAATTTTCAACAAGTTTGTAGAGAAGTAACTAGCCCAGGAAAAGTACCCTTTAACTTCAGACTTGGAAGGCCAGACGACCCATTTTCCTACACCTAAATAAGCCACTTTGTTAATTCTTAAAGTAAGGAAAATAGATACTCTTTTTCAAATTTCCTCTATCTTTCTAGAGAGAGAGAGAGATTCTTCTAAGTCTCATTTATTCTTTCTCTTTTTTTTTCCTTTTTTTTCTTACTTTCAACCTCACTTTTTGCATCCTATTTCTGAAAAGAAATGTGACTGGAGAAAAATAAAATATCTACTAATTACTTATGCTGGGTGGAGGAGGTAGTTTTTTTTTTAATCCAAGATATAAGAGGAATGTCTATAATGGTATTAAAAATGTAATAGAAGTAAAATGAGAGTAGGAAAGGGAAAGTATTATTCAAGAAGATTAAATCTATGCCATAAAATATGCGTATCTTAAACTCTGCTACCTATAAATGCACGACAAGTTGAGAAATATTAGAAAAAGATATCTCAGATTGGGCCACACTGGAATGGAAACAATGCTTAAAATATAAGACCTGGATATACACATATAAGCATCTTAGTGTAATTCAAATAAATTTTATAAAAATAAAATTCATAGTATAAAACAAGGCAAATTATGTATATTAATATAATTTATATACTATAACAGCAGTAAAAGCAGTTCTAACAGGGAAATTCATAACAATAAATACTTAGAATAGCAACAACAACAACAAAAAACGTCAACAAATTAACTTTATTCTTCAAAACAAAAAGAACAAACTAAGCTCCGAGTTAGTAGAAGGAGAAAAAAATAACAAAAATTAGTGTGGAAATAAATAAAATAGAAACTGAAAAGACAGTGAAAAAGATCAATGAAAGGAAGGGTTCTTTAATTAAAAGATAGATGACATAGAAAAATATTTAGCTTTAGCCACACTTACCAGAAGAAGAAGAGGAGGAAGAGGAAGAAGTAGGAGAAGGCAAAGAAGCAAAGAAGAAGAACGGGGGGGAGAGGGAGGGGGAAGAGGAAGAGAAGGAGGAGGAGAAAAGAAGAGAGAAGAAGAAGAAAAAGAAAGAAAAGAAAATAGAGGATGTTTAATTACAATTAGCAATTAAAGCAAAGACATTACACCTGATATACAGAAACAAAAAAAGAGCATAAGAGTCTGCTATGAACAATTGTATAGTAACAAATTGGACAACTAATTTGAATAACTGGATAAATAGGAACTTATCCTATTTATACATACAACTTACAAAACTAAACTTAAAAAAAAATACAACTTACAAAGAACAAAGACTAAATTATGAAGAAATAAACATACAGTACACCAGAACTGAATCATGAATAAACGGAAAATCTGAACAGACAAAGTAAGGAGATTTAATCAATAATCAAAAATCTCCCAACTAAGAAAAGCCCAGGACCAGATGGCTTTCCTAGTGAATTCTACCAAACATTTAAAGAAGACTTAGTATCAATAATTCTAAAACTTTTTCAAAAAATAGAAGAGAAGGCAACACTTCCAAACTCATTTTATGAGGCCAGCATTACCCTGATACTAATATCAGAAAACAACACTGCAATACATAAAAAAATAAATAAAATAAATAAATTTAAAAAAATTACTGGCCAATATATCTGAGGAACATAGGTGCAAAAATCTCAATGAAAGTTAGCAAGCCAATTGCAACAATACATTGAAAAGATCATTCACCACAGTGAAGTGGGATTAATGCTAATACAGCCAGAATGGCTCAACATCCACAAATCAGACAATGTGAAGAATAAAAATCATATAATCTTCTCAATAGTTACAGAAAAAGCATTTGACAAAATTTCACATTTTTTCATGATAAAAACCTCAAGTTGGGTACACAGGTATGATATTACCTCAACATAATAAAGGCCAGATATGAGAAGCTCACAACAAGCATCATATTCAGTGTTTAAAATTGAAAAAACTTTTCTCTAAGACCATGAACAAGACAATAATGCCTACCTTTACCATTTTAATTTAACATAGTACTGGGAGTCCTAGTCAGAGTAGTAGGACAAGAAAAAGAAATACAAGTAATTAAAATCAGAAAGGAAGAAATAAGACAGTCTCTACTTGCAGATGACATGATGATATATATAAAATATATATATATATAAAATACCCTAAGGACTCCACCAGAAAACTATTGGAATTAATAACTGAATTTTAAAAATTGTAGGATACAAAATCAATATACAAAAATCAGTTATTTTATGTGTACTACCAGCAAACTATCAGAAAAATAAATTTTCTTAAATCCTATTTATAATTGTATAAAAAAGAGAAAAAACCTAAGAATAAATTTAATCAAGACTATATACTGAAAATTATAAGATATCATTGAAAAATATTAAAGATACAAATAAAGGAAAATGTATTCCATGCTTATGGATTGGAAGAATTAATATTTTTTTAGAATTTCCATACCACCTAAAGCTATCCACAGTTTCAGTACAATCACTATCAAAATTCCAAAGGCATTTTTCAAGAACTAGAACAAATAATCCTATAATTTGTATGGAATAACAAAAGATAGCCAAAGCAATCTTGAGAAAGAAGACTAAAGCTAGTGGTATCACGCTTCTGGATTTCAAACTATATTACAAAGTTATATATAGTAATAATCAAAACAGTATGGTATTAGCATAAAAACAGACACATAGATCAATGAAACAGAATGGCTAATTGAACATAAAAAATATACATAAAACAATGGAGAGCCCAGAAATAAACCAATACATATAGGGTCAATTAATTTATAACAAAGAAGCCAAATACATACAAAGGGAAAAGACACTCTCTTCAATAAATGGTGCTGGGAAAATTAGACAGAGAGCCACATGCAAAAGAATGAAATAGGAATCATATATCACACCACACATAAAAATCAACTCAAATGGACTAAAGACTTGAACATAAAACCTAAAACCATAAAACTAGAAGAAAACATTGGGCAAACTCCTTCTATCAGTCTTGGCAATGATTTTTTGGATTTGACACTAAAAGAAAATAACAAAAGCAAAAATAAACAAGTGAGACTGTATCTAACTAAAGTCTTCATAGCAAGGAAAACCATCAACAAAATGAAAAGACAACCCACTGAATGAGACAAAATATTTGCAAATCATATGTCTGATAAGATGTTAATATCCAAAATATATAAAGAACTTAAAAAGCTGAATAAAAAATCCAATTAGAAAATTGGCAAAGAAATTAAATTTATATTTTTCCAAAGAAGATATCCATATAGCCAACACGTGCGTGTGAAGGTGTTTAGTATCATAGATCATCAGAGAATGCAAGGATATACTTCATACCTGTTAGAATGTCTATCATCAAAAAGACAAGAGATAATAAGTGGGGGCAAGGGTGTGTTGAGAAGGAAACCTTTATGCAATGCTGATGGGAATGTAAATGGGCACCATCACTTATGGAGGCTACTCAAAAAATTTAAAATATAACAGTCATATGATCCAGCAATTTTTCTTCTGGATAGCTATCTGAGGAAAACAAAAACATTAACTCAAAAGATGCACAGTAACTTAGGCATGGAAATGAACTAAGTGTCCATTGACAGATTTAGTGGATAAAGAAAATATTATATATATACATATATATGTATATATATGTATATATATTTATAATGTATATTGTTCAGCTATAAAACAAATGAAAATCTTATCATTTATGACAACATGGATGGATCTTTTTTTTAAAGGTTTTATTTATTATTTTGACACAGAAAGAGATCACGAGTAGGCAGAGAGGCAGACAGAGAGAAAGGGGGAAGCAGGCTCCCTGTTGAGCAGAGAGCCCCATTCGGGGCTTGATCCCAGGACCCTGGCATCATGACCTGAGCTGAAGGCAGAGGCTAAACTACTGAGCCACCCAGGCACCCCTGGATAGATCTTGAAGGCATTATTCTAAGTGAAATAAGTCAGACATAGACAAACACCATATGATTTCACTTATATGTGGAATCTGAAAAAACCAAACTCACAGATAGAGGAAACAGATTGGTAATTTTCACAGGAATTGGGGATGTGGGGGCGGGGGAGGGGCTGGATAGTTCCATTGATGTCTTTAAGAAGATTATCTCTTTCTTCAGTAATGGTGAATTTTGGAAGTAATATTGTGTAAATATGCTTTTTCCTTCCAGCTAACCCCTGCCTCTACTATGATGAATACAGTAACTGTAAGACACAAAAACGAAGTTTCGGATGTGGATCCCAGTCAGTTCAACAATTCTGCAAAGCTAGTTGTCTCTGTGACAAGGAGATAAAATAATCTTGGTTATTTGCAGCTATAATGTGCTGTTGGGGAAATGTCCACTGGATTACATCTTTTACTTTACTTTGCTTCAGTAGCTTCTGCTAAGTTTCATTTGGTTTTAATTACATTAGAGATGCTAAATTTTACTAGTCATATATGGGCATCCATAGATTACATCAACACCATACACTTCTGTCCTGATACTTCCTGAAATAGGTTGACAAAATTCAACTGATTGTTTAATTGGCCACCTTGACAATAACCTCTGCTAGAGGAGAGTCTTTCCCGGTTAACTCCTTCCCCTGCTTCCTTATGTCTCCAACCTTCCTGATGTTGTCTTCCCAAGAAGACAAGAAAACAAAAGGATCTAAATATCTTTGGACCCATTAACATTAACTTCTGTTTTACAACTGCAAAAAGAAGCTTTCAAAATTCCAACTAACATGCAGTATAATTTTTCATTCCATAAACTTATTTCTATTTTAAATTGAGCAACAAAAACATCCACAAAACAAATGAAGAGTCAAGTATTACTACTTGTAAGGCAAAGTGCTTAATTGGAGGAGGCTTAAATGTCTCAGTGTTTTATTATTATATCTGTAAACATTTGTAAAGTGGGGGAAAATTGCGTTCCTTACATTAACAAAATATATACTCAGCACTGATTACATACAAAATGTAATGCATCTATAGAGGATATTGTATGTCTTAATTCAAATGAAGATGTAAATATTAGTGAGTCTGAATATTAAAGTTACCTGGTAAAGTGTATGACCACACAGAGATCCTAGTACCTATTGTTTTGTTTTCAGTTTCAGGGCTTCCCCCCTCGCCCCCTGTAATTGTGTTCTCTCTTTCTAAGAGTTTATATAGACGAAAATTCTCTAAGTTCTCATCATTTGTCATGTCATTTATAAGAAGCAGTGGAGGAGCACCTGATGGTCAGTTGAACATCAGACTCTTGTTTTCAGCTCAGGTTATGATCTTGGGGCTGTGGGAATCAACCCAGGTCAGGTTCCACATTCAGCTGGGAGTCTGCTTGAGATTCACTGTCCCTCTCCCTCTGTCCCTCCCACTCATTCACTCTCTCTAAAATAAATAACCAAATTTTTAAAAAATAAAAGAGAAAGAAGAGATATAAAGAGGGAAGGAAGGAAGAAAGAAAGAGAGAAAAGGGGGAAGGGAGGAAAGAAAGGAAGAAATAAGCAATAGAAACCAAATTTTACTTCAAGGATGAGAATTGTTTGTGTGACACCCCTCCAAAATTTCCTATGCTAAATATCTTCAAGGAAATGTGATACAAATTATAATGCAACTTGTTGAATGCTTCATAACATTACTCCCATGACCAAACCTTATCAGGAGAGTTTGTGCACAAGCAACACACTTACTCATAGAAAGAAATTTCATGCTAAGTTCGGAGTCACTGTCAGGGGAAGTGTCATGATTAGACTAAAGAGCTGGAACACACATATGCATGTGTGTGTGTGTGTGTGTGTGTGTGTGTGTGTGTGTGTGTATGTATACATGTCCACAAAACCTGTGAAGCAAAGATAGTAAAGAGTAGCATTGATGACTGATCTGATTAGGTTGTAAGGTTCACAGTGGAGAGCAAATGGGCACAAAAATGGGTCCAGATTATAGGAAAACATGAAGAAAAGCCAGACTGAATGACTTTAATTTGATACCATGAGCAAAGGTAACACACTCCTGATTCTCAATGATAAGAACTCTATATTAAAAACTGGGCTCTATAGAGATTTATGTGGGGGCATGGATAATAGAACAATCCATGATATGCAGACTAACAGCTGGCCTAAATTTCAGGGATCATTGGGAATTTTCAAAATGTGCCCAAGGCTTAAATGTGCCCACAGAACAGCATTGACATGAGCTTCTTTTCCCATATGGAAAGGCACCACTGTTCCTTCACCAGTGAGGGTACAGAGATCCCAGGGCAGTTCAGGGGTCATATACCCTGAACCTTTGAATACTAGCAGGGATATTGTTTGTCTTCTACTCTTAGATTAGCCTGTAACTCTCTCAATTTTCCCAATATATTAAGAAATGGAAGGAAAATTATTAGACCTAATTAAGAGATACAATAAACTGATAGAGAATATAAAAAACATAACAAGTATTATATATAAAAAAATTAAAATATGCCTGTCATTACTGCAAGTGTTCAAAATATGGCTGGAAGTACTTAACAGAGAATTAACAGGCGATTAAAAGATAAAGATTGTAATGCTATTTTTTTTAATTTTCAAAAACATATGATCATCCATGTTACTTTTATGTTTTTCTATTAAAATTTATATTTAAATTTATTAGATAGTTAGTCAAGGAAACCAGATAAAAAGCCAACAATCAAAAAAGGTGTTCCAGGGGCACTTGGGTGACTCAATGGGTTAAAGCCTCTGCCTTCAGCTCAGGTCATGATCCCAGGATCCTCGGATTGAGCCCCACATGGGGCTCTCTGCTCTGCAGGGAGCCTGCTTCTTCCTCTCTTTCTCTGCCTGCCTCTCTGCCTACTTGTGATCTCTGTCAAATAAATAAATAAAATCCTTAAAAAAAAAAAAGTGTTCCAATACATAGGCAATATCTCCATCCATGTTTCTTTTTACTAATTTATACTTTACCTACATTTGTATCTCATTTACTATGCAATCTTTCATTTTGAGTTTTTCATCTCAACTATTTTTTTATTTCCATTATTTCCAAGTGGTTATGATTTATAAACACTTGATTAGTTAATTTTCATTTTGTTTTTTTCTCTAATGATATTTGTTGTGTTTATTTTAAATGTGTACTGACTTTTCAATAATTCAGCTTCCTGAACAAATGCTCCATTGTTATCTTTCTCCCACAATACTGAAGGTAACTCAGATATGCTGAAATTTTCCCCATGAATATATTTGTTAGTTTGATTTCTTAAGTCTGCAAAGACAAGATAGGGTTTTGTTCTCAAAAATGGTGTGCTTTGGTAGAGTTAGAAAAAGACATTCATTCTGAGGCTTTATGTTACAATCACTGGTCATCTGCTCCCCAATTATTCGCACAAGTAGAAATTTTCCATCCTCAAGATAACACCTCTGCTCCTCTATTCCATAACTTCTCCTCCTGGCTGCAACACTTTCAATTAAAAAGGACCAGAGGCTGCCAGAACTAAGTATATTTATTGTTCTAGGTTCTTAGCTCCTCAGTCTCCCTGCCCCAGGCATTGTTTCAACACTCAACATTACTCTGTAATTGGCAAAGGAAGAGCAACACATATTTAAAATCTCTCTAGGACACTCGTGACTAGGTACAGGTTTCTTCTTCTTCCTTTAATTTTGCAATTTCCTTTCATTTGACACCTTATTGTGCTGACTGCTCTGACATAAATTCCAGGTTTAGTTAGTACTGATCTAACTATCTTAGGATCCATCCACATTACTTCTGTTTTACAACTGCAAAAAGAGGTTTTCAAAATTCCTGTCTTGTTTCTGTCATCTCAAGGGCTAGAGGAGGGACAGGAAAGAAGCATATATTGTTTAAGTCTCTAATTTATAAGAGACTTTGTATTTTCTGGCCATGTTTTCAGTATCTATATTTTTATAGGATATTTCTGTTAAGATTGTTAGAATTAATTATCCTTGTCCCCTTCATAACCTAAAAACTCTCAGACCTGCTTAATGCTGGAAACACAAAGACATATAGTTTCATTCTTTGTCTTTCCTTTCACTAGACTTTATACTGACTACAAGTATAAAGTACTTCTCCAAAATCTTTACATCTCCTTGATGGCACTGTTATATTCAACATGTTATAATGGATGAACCCACATTTTACATCACAGTGGGAAAATTAGTCAATTGAATACAATTATTTTTAGGGTTCCTGGACCAAGTGCTGAAGTGGGGTAGGGGATTCCCACATATACAACACCTAACAATTCTCAGACACCACAGTGTCTCAACTCAATTTTGCCATTATCTACTTGAATTATTATCAGATTCAGTCCTGGAAGCCTACCCCTCACCTCTAATTTCAGATGACAGAGGCAACCCATTATCTATTACCTGTGTTTCTGATCTACAAGCTACAGATTGGATGTTCCAATGACCTTCTTTTTAGGTTTGATTAATTTGCTAGAGCCCCAAAGAGCTCAGGAAAACAGTTAATGTTTCAACATCCAGATGAAGACATACATAGGGCAAGTTCATGGACAAAGAAGCTTCTGTCCTCCTGGAACTTGGGTCCTTGGCTCAGTGACACATAAGAGTGTTCAGGTTCTCTAAACCTGGGAGTGCTTCAAAAGAGAAAGACTGAAAAGCTTTCCCTCTTGGGTTTTATGGAGGTTTCATGAAAGAGGTATGATTGTGGCCATTGGCTTATTTAACCCTCAGTCTCTGTACCTTCCCGGGAAGTCTGGGGGTGGGACTAGAAATTCCAACCTTCTGATCACCTGGTTAGTCCTCCAGGCAGTGAGACCTAATAAAATTTATTTGGAAAGGAAACCTCATTAACATAATGAAAGACACCTTTCTCATTCCTAACACTTATGAAATTCCAAGTGTTTTGAGAACTGTGAACCAGAAATAGAGATAAACACCAAATCTATATTTTTATAATAAATAAATCTTTATAATAATGAATAAATTTGATAATACATTATAAAATTTAGTATAATAAGGAATAATAAAGTTATTTAATGAGAAAACATATTTTACACTATGCAGACCTCTAAGGGATAAAATCTACCTATGATAGTGATAGAAAGATATGTTTTAGGAAAACTCAGTGAGAAATTACCTCAGTGATATTTTTCTATTTCCTATGAGAAGTTGTAAACTCTTCAGTAATAAAAAATTATGTAAGAAAATAAGACTCCTGGGACTGGATATTAGAAGACATTTATACAGGCATGTTGAATTTGATATCAAGGTTTTTTTAAGTTTATTTATTTTTAAAAATAATCTTCACACCAATGTGCGGCTTGAACCCATGACCCTTAGATCAAGAGTTACAGGTTCTTCCATCTGAGTGAGCCAGGCACTTTGATTTCAAGTTTTGATTAACCAATTTATTACCTTGTCTTATGATTTAAAAAAATGTTTAACACATGAAAAAGTGCTCAACATCACTTGGCATCAGGGAAATACAAATCAAAACCACAGTGAGATACCACCTCACACCAGTCAGAATGGCTAAAATTAACCAGTCAGGAAATGGCAGATGTTGGAGAGGATGTGGAGAAAGGGGAACCCTCCTACACTGTTGGTAGGAATGCAAGCTGGTGCAGGCACTCTGGAAAACAGTATCTTCCTCAAAAAGTTGAAAATAGAGCTACCCTATGACTCAACAATCACACTACTAGGTATTTACCCCACAGATACAAATGTAGTGATCATAAGGAGGGGCACATGAACCAGAATGTTTACAGCAGCAATATCCACAATAGCTAAACTATGAAAAGAACCTAGATGTCTATCAACAGATGAATGAGTAAAGGTGCTGTGGTATATATGTATATACAATGGAATACTATGCAACAATCAAGAGAAATAAAATCTTGCCATTTGCAATGACATGGTTGGAAAAAAAGTGTATTATGCTAAGCAAAATAAGTCAATCAGAGAAAGACGGTTATCACATAATCTCTCTGATATGAAGAATTTGAGAGGCAAGAAAGGGGTTTGTGGGGAGTAGGGGAGAAATGAAACAAGATAGGATCAGGAGGGGGACTCACAGAACCAACTGAGGGTTGCTGGGGTGGGGGGTGAGGGGTGGCTAGGGGATGGACATTGGGGAGGGTATGTGCTATGGTGAGTGCTGTGAATTGTGTAAGCCTGATGATTCACAGTCTTGTACCCTTGGCATAAGTAATACATTATATGTAAAATAAAATAAAATATAAAAAAGAACAACTCATAGAGATAGATAATATTATCATACAAAAAATGTTTAAAACTACATTTTGAAAATCTTACTGTTTGAAGTATCATTAGAAAAATAATCTATATATTCTAAACTATAATCTATAGTTTCTAATCACTGTTTTGTTAACATTTTAATTAAGAGTTCACTTTTGAAATAGTTCATTGAAACAAATATTTTTAGGGGACGCCTGGGTGGCTCAGTGGGTTAAGCCACTGCCTTCGGCTCGGGTCATGATCCCAGGGTCCTGGGATTGAGTCCCACATCGGGCTCTCTGCTCAGCAGGGAGCCTGCTTCTCCCCTCCCCTCTCTGCCTGCCTCTCTGCCTACGTGTATGATCTCTATCTGTCAAATAAATAAAATTAAAATCTTTAAATAAAAAAATAAACAAATATTTTTAGAACATAATAGAACATTATTCACATTTTTTGCAGCTACAATTTGGGCTTTTAAGTGAATATGAAGTGCAAATTACAAATGTAATCTCAGCAACATAGTAATTCTCTCATGGGTTTAGGTTGAGCTGGAGATGATTTGTCTTGTTTATTTTTAAATGACTCTTGTTTACATCAATTTAATAAAATTAAAATTCCCATTCAAGTCCTCACATAATGGATTTGTCTTATTTCCTGCTTATCTAAATTAATAACTAATAATAGAGTTTAGTAGGAAGTCAGTGTTAAATACCCTAAGAAAATATGTATTTGTGGGTTGAACGGTTTAGTCATTTTATTTTGTCCCTCTACCAGATATTCTTTGGAGTCACTAACAAAACACCAGTCAATACTTGAAACATAAAAATGTGAAAATGCGAAGTTGTCTTAATCTTTATGTGGTAGTGCTATGTTAGAGGGAAAGATAAATAGATGAGGAAATCAGTAGAATACTAGGAATCTGCAGTTGGGCAAAATCATCTAACACAAAGTCTATTTTATAATAATAAATACGGTAATTTATTGAATACTGCACTGAAAGTGAAAAACAGGACGGGCACAAAACGAGAGTAAATGTATCATTTGTTTAACCTTGTGATCACATAGCTGACTGGGAGCCACTGCAGCTGCTTAGCAACAGGAGAGAAGACCATAGACAATATCACTAGCTCCAGAAAGGACAAAATTCAAAATCAGAAGTACAGTTTCTACTTTATGCATTTTAGTTTTGCACCACTGAAGAATCAAAAAAACTATAAGTTGAACCATCATAAATTGGAGATTCTCTGTAGTTTCTCTTTAAATTGTCCCTGTCATGCAATAGAAGTGGTGGGTGGAAACATTTTGTGGAACAGAAGTTACTGCACAAAAAACTAATGATGTATTTTATGGTGACTAATATAATACAATAAATAATAATAATAAGAGGAAGTCGAAATAGTCATGCTCATCTAGATTGAAAGCAAATATTTCCCAACTCCTTTTCAAATTTCTCTTTCAGTTTGTTTTACTTGGCTGCAGTCTCTGATCAAAGAGTAGCTTTTGTAATGATATTGACAGAAATGTGGTTTCCCCATATGTACCTATTCTGTGTGGCAGAGCCAGGCAGGGGCTCCAGCACCAAAGCCTTTCACTCAAGAACTGACCCATGTGCAGGGAAGAACTCAGGGACTGGAATGTCAGAGAGACCCTAGGAGGGCATATAGCCATGCTTTTATGGGCTGGATCATGGTTTTCTAGTTGGTAATCTCTGTATTGAGAGAATTGGAGAAAATGGAACAAAAGGAACTAATTGACCTTGGGGGGATCTGGGAGTGAAAAGATGCTCTGGATGGGGGATGGGCTCTGAAGGCATCACAGAGGGGATGCTTTGCAAGGGCTAGGAATTGTCTGACCCTGTGAATTCCTTCTCCTTAATCAAGTTTATTCAGCTTCAAAGTCTTTGGTTCCCCAGAAACAGAATAAGATTATGAAAGGCATATTTGTATATTTTCTGTCTTGAAAATGAATATTCTTCCTCTTTCAGTGCTTGGTTTTGTTTGGTTTTTGACCTGTTAGCATTTCTTTCTGAAAGCACAGAACATACAAATTCACAATAATATTAATAAAATAGAAATCATTTTGGTTGTTTTTTAAAAAAATTACTTGGTAAATGATAGTCATGAAGTTACTTTTTGTCCTTTGGTACTGTAACAGACACAGAATTTTGAAATCAGTTAATTTTGAACATTTTGTACTTTATTCTAATCATGAGAAAGTAGGTTTCCAGAAAATTTGTTATTTAGCAATATCACAAATAAGAAAACCTAAGTCATACCTCCAGTATTTAAACCTAGCCAGGATTAGTATTATTTTTATTATATCATACTTCATTGACTTAATAGGTTATTTGAGTTGCTATTAGCTACATTGAATTATTATGTATTATATAAACATTTAGTCATATATATCATATATATACTCTATTTGTCTTTTGCATAACAAATCAATAATAAGGGAAATGTGGGTGGTTTGAAAAACCATGATAAAACATTTTATATCCATTATATTTTTACTGAGTAAACAAGAAAGTATTGAACATATACACAACAAAAATAGGTTTGAAGGATATCAATAAACTGTCAACATCAGTTTTATTGGATGCTGAAAATGATGGTAATTGTTATTGATATTTTATACCTTTTATTAAAACCTTTTTAAATTTAAATTTACATGTAATAAAATTCACATATTAAGAAGTACATTTTGAAGAGTTTTAATAGATGTGTGTATCATAAAAACATCATAACTATCAAGATAATCAATATATTGGGGCACCTGGGTGGCTCAGTTAAACATCTGACTCTTAATTTCAGCTCAGGTCATGATCTTAAGGTCTTGGGGTCAAGCCCCAAGCTGAGCTCCAAGCTCAGTGGAAATCTGCTTGTGATTCTCCCTCTCCCTCACTCTCTGCCCCTCCCGTCACTCACTCTCTTTCTCTCAAATAAATAAAACAAGCAAATAAAAAACCAAAAAGAAGATAATCAACATGTTTCTCATTTCAAATGTTCCCTTGGTCTTTTATTTAATCAGTTTCTCCCCTTCTGCTATGCCTAGAAAATCACAGATCTGCTTTCTCTCACTGTACATTAATCAGTATTTTCTGGGTTTATGTAAATAGAATTATATCTGCTCTTATGTATCCTACTTTTTTACTAAGAAAATCAGATTTAGGGGTCCCCTGGTGGTTCAGTTGGTTGAGCATCCAACTTTTGGTTTCAGCTCAAATAATGATCTTAGGATCATAGGATCAAGCCCTGCATGGGCGGCCATGAAAGTTAACATTCTCTTTCTCCCTTTGTCCCTTCCCACCAGGGTTCAGCCTTGGCAGGTCCAGGTGTCCCCAAAGGAGTGGTGTCTGTGAGATGAATGGGAGAGCCACACAGTGAGTTCTGGTCAGTAGTCAGGCCATCTCCATCTTTATTCTGATTACCAAGCTTCTTATATATGAAGTTTAATTGGGGTAGGGGGTTACAAGCACTCATCAGATAATTTCTCTTTGTTCAACACATGCTACTTTAGTTAAGCCATAATGGTACAGAGTGCCTCCAGGGATGGGGGACAGGGTCTTGCTTCTTGAGTACTCATGTCCCTCAGAAAGCCAAGGGAGGTAGCACAAATATGTGCTTTTTGGTAACTTATTTTGGGGTCTGCAGTGAAACAAGATATAGGTTAATGAAAAACGAGAAGCTATAGGGATGAACTAGATAATAAAGAACTGTAGAAAACAAGAGATAGGTTAATGGAAAACAGGAAGCTATCTGAAGAAACTAAGTATATAGGAGAGAAGTAGGAATGAGAAGGTGTTACCTTTGTGGGAGGCAGTGTGTGAAGTAGGGTGTATTTTAATGTCTCTCTTGTGAAAGCCTTGGACAAACATCAATTTAGGTAGGAAACCGTTTATTGCAGTACACATTTAAAGTTCTCCATTGTCCTAGGTACAGAATAATGTATCTCCTTGGAGTTGCTCCGGCCCATAAGCCTGAGAGATGTTTGTGGCAGATTAGCAAGGGGCTCTTTGTTTGAGCGAGATAAGGGGATCAGAGGAAAAGGCTAGAGACTAACAGA
This sequence comes from Taxidea taxus jeffersonii, assembly GCA_003697995.1. Classification (NCBI taxonomy): domain Eukaryota; kingdom Metazoa; phylum Chordata; class Mammalia; order Carnivora; family Mustelidae; genus Taxidea; species Taxidea taxus. The sequence goes on from ML110867.1 coordinate 168,684, forward strand.
CCATGCTTATCTGCGGGGGGATCTCACCCTCCGCAGGGTTAGGCCTGAATTAGTTCAAACCTTAACCTAGTAGGGCAATGCCCTCCATCAGGCTTCCTGACTCCCAACACCTTCCCCCTCTCACTCTCTTTCTAATAAATAAATGTTTAAAAAATTAAAAAAACAGGGATGCCTAGGTGGCTCAGTTGGTTAAGCAGCTGCCTTCGGCTCAGGTCATGATCCCAGCGTCCTGGGATAGAGTCCCACATTGGGCTCCTTGCTTGGCAGGGAGCCTGCTTCTCCCTCTGCCTCTGCCTGTCACTCTGTCTGCCTGTGCTCACTCTCTCTCTCTCTCTCTCTCTCTAACAAATAAATAAATAAATAAAATATTTAAATAAAATAAATAAATAAATAAATAACTCTTTATTTAAATAAATAAATAAATCTTTAAAAAAATTAAAACAAAAATAAATAAATCAGATTTATTTGTTGCATGCAATAGTTTGATTTTATTATTACTGATCAGCATCCCTTGTACAGAGATATAACACAGATTTGTTTTCCTTTTTTTATTCATATATCTGTAGATATTTGATCTCTTGCCAGTTTTCAAATACTAAATATGAAACCACTGTGAATATTCATGCACAAGGGTTGGGGCTGATACATGGTATTATTTCTCATGTGTAAAGACTAAGTATGGATGTGTGAAATATATGGTAGGAATAATTTTAACTTTTAACATATTGCCAAATGTATTTAAAGGGATTATACCATTTAAATTTCCATTAACCAGACACCTAAGTGGCACAGTTGATTGATAATCCACCTCTTGGTTTTGGCTCAGGTCATGATCTCATGGGTTGTGGGATTTAGCCCCATGTTGAGCTAAGCAGGGAGTCCACTTAAGATTCTCTCCCTCTGCACCCCCCCATCTCCACCTCTGCTCTCTTTCTCCTTCTCCTCCTCTCTCTAAAGAAGTAGATGGAATCTTTAAAAAAACAAATAGAGCCTGGGTGGCTCAGTTGGTTGAGCGGCGCCTTTAGCTCGGGTCATGATCCCAGGGTCCTGGGATTGAGTCCCACATCAGGCTCCT